>DWEJ01001714.1:0-12526 GCA_018245835.1 Mysoria sejanus stolli | reverse complement strand
GATGAGATAAAGATGCCAGCACTCAAGTTAATTTCATTGTATATTGGACAGGTAATTTTATTCATTTATTGTTTAAGGATTATCAGACTTATCAGAGATTTTCCAACTAGATGGTAAATTGTATATGCTGCCATTTATTGCCATTATTAGTAATTTACTTTAAGGCAGAGAGTTTCCTAATTTTTATCATCATCATCATCATCTTAATACAAAATATGTAGAAAGATTTTGATTAAAAAAACCTTTATTGTAAATAGAGACTCATGTTCCACAATGAAACAAGAAAAGGGTCAAAGACAAAAACAGAAATGGTGGTGAGTTTATTGCCCTTCATGTCAGGTACTTCAAGCCACTACTAGAACATGTAAGAAAATTCCAATAGTGCCGTACCTGGAATTTAACCTTAGAAGTTCTCAATCAGCAATCTCAGTTGCAACCAAAACAACTAATGAGGTCATCATATGTTAATATATTGTGTTAAAAATCTGTCAAATAAAATATGATATAACATTTGTATATATTTTGTGTAATAATCACTAACCATAAATGCCTATTTTAGGCTATTTTCACATTCTTCTACATCCATTTACTTGCTCAAGTTGGTGAGCGAGTGGCAGCACAAATGAAACAAGATCTCTTTGTCTCCATACTTAACCAAGATTTAGCATTCTTTGATCAAGAGAGGACAGGAGAATTAGTTAACAGGTATCTCCAATATTATTTTTTATAGAATCTTCTATAATTGTATAGTTTAAGCTGAAGGAAATGTATTGAATATAATATATATTTTTTAGTAATATGAATAAGCTTCACAAAATTTTACATTCACTACAAATGTTATAGTATCAATTTACCTTATCAACATTTTTAGTTAATTCCATGCAACCTGTTATTTTAATTTAGGGTGATATTTCTTTTCCTGCAGAATAACAGTAGACGTGCAAGATTTCAAAAGTTCATTCAAGCAGACTATTTCTGGTGGTTTAAGAGCTATAACTCAGGTGGGGGTTTATTTACATTTTTGTTCTAAAAATTCTATACAGGAATAGGCACTATTTCATATTATGTTACTTTGCAACTAGATATATGATATATGGTGGACATATCAATAATGGTTTTTTAAATTTAAGTTGCTTAGAATAGGGAGTGAATGATTAGTGGAATTAATTCACTCAGAAAATATCCACACACTGTATATCTTTGAATGGTAAAGCTAATTCACAATCAAAGGCTTGCATGCTTTTTGTATAATCAAAAATAAATATGTGATATTAAATCAATTCAATCTTCCTATGAAAACCAATTCTTTTTCAGGTAGTAGGATCAGCAGTAAGCCTACTTATTATATCACCACATTTAACAGGACTGACTATGGTGTGTATACCGTCTGTTGTGGTTGGTGGTACATTTATTGGCTCTCTATTGAGAAAACTGTCCAGGGAGGCACAGGGACAGGCAAGTTTTAATATATATGTTTTACTTTTGGCATTGATGCTGATTTACTAAATTAGTCCAATTGGTTTATACACTTATGTAGTCTTGTTAGATTATTCAAAGGTTTTATAAATATGTATATTGCTGCAAATAATTAGCTTTCCCATAATACTCCATCATACCAATTTACAATATTCTCATGGTTCTTCAAATTACTAGGTTCCCAAAACTTCCCAGAATTTCCTATATCAATCGTTTTATCTTGCCACTGATGTGTTCTCAGTAGAAGATTTATTTAATAGCCTGTAACCCACAACCATGTTTAATTACACTTCTATAGCAAGTGATGCTAAGTATTAAAAAAGCACATGTTTATGTAGAATCATAGACACAGACTATATTTTGAATCACAGGCCTTCACAGACCTATGTGATCAGCACATAATGCAGTTTAAAGTTATTTAAATTTACAGATAGAGAAAGCCACATTAGTAGCGGAAGAAGCGATAGCGAACATAAGAACTGTGCGGGCGTTCGCTGGCGAAGAGAACGAAGCACGAATGTTCGCGGAGGAGTGTAATATAGCGGCCGATCTCAGTATGGAGTTGGGATTAGGTGTGGGATTGTTCCAGGCTGGGACGAATCTGTTCTTGAATGGGTGAGCAATGTTTTTATAGCTGATATCACAATTTGAATACTAGTTAATGAGTATTGTGACCATGTGTGTGTTCTGACGAAAAGAAATTGCTCACGAACCAATCACAAGAAAGTTCTTTCTCTTTTATTACTTATTAAGTGCTAGTTTATATCAGTGAGGAGAATGAAAGAAGCACCATTTACGTAGCTTAGCTGTTGAAGTTTAGTATATTCTTTTTTGCAGTATGGTGCTATCAACCATGTTCCTTGGCGGCCATCTTATGTCGACAGGGCAGATGACGGCCGGTGACGTCATGGCCTTTTTGGTCAATGCGCAAACAGTACAGAGATCTGTCGCCCAATTGTCACTACTTTTCGGCTCTGTGGTGAAAGGTATAAGTGCTGGTGGGCGAGTCTTTGAGGTGAGCTTTTTTTAAATTTATTTATGTATCCTCAGTAATAGCAAACAACTAACTGTAAACATGAATAACAAGAGTCAAAACCAACTTAAATATATTTTCTAGAATGTCTTAAAAAATATTTATTACGAAAGCATTTTTTATCTGACCCTTTTATCGTTCTACTGCTGGAACATGGGTCTCCTCTCAGAATGGGAGGGTTAAGGTCTTAGTCTGCCACGATACTGGTTGGCAGACTTCACACGCCATAGAGAACAATTATTTTAAGAACTCAGTTTCTGTTTGTTTTCCGATGTTTTCCTTCACCGCTATAGCAAGTTGTATTTAATCTTAAAACGTAAATTTTTTGTAAAGACGTGCGCGCTAGGATTTGAACCTAAGTGTTCAGAGTGAGAAGTCGAATTGCAAACCAGGCTATCATTGAGAGCATAGTCACTTGTAATCAATATGAAATTACATATGGTTATTGAAAATTGTCAAAGGATTTTAAGACCGCATATTTTTTTTATGAGTGGCTTCGTCATTGAAATGAATCCGTGTTCATTGGCATCTGCTAGTTTGTAGCGGCATGACCAGCATTCTCCAGGGTTCTCTTAAGTTGTTGTAACTAGATTCTATCGGGGTTGCGGCTAGTTTTCATGGCTAATTTTCTTTAGTCCTGTGATCTAATTTTTTATTTGCAGTACATTAACAAAGAGCCGAACATGGATACATCCGGTACCAAGATAATAAAATACCACGAATTCCATGGTGACATTGAATTTAAAGATGTAACGTTCGCTTACCCCACGCGGCCTGAAGCGGTGAGTATCATAGCTTCAGTTTAACAACGCTGATATTTGTGTGGTCCTTCACAAGCGGGAAATTTCCATCTGCGTTTCTGTGCTATGGAGAACACTTTAAGCAATCATTTAGCAAAATTTTATGAGACGACTTTCGATCTACATGTAGTATAAAATGACGCTCTTATATGAGGACGAACTTGGGAGTCGATGGTGGCGAGCGTGAATGCAGAGCGTCATGTCGTGTGTTCAAAACCCGGGTACTATTGGATTTTTCTAACTAGATTTTCTAGTTAAAATTTCTGTCAGTGACTCTGAGTCTGGATGCGGTCCTGATGCATGGCAATAGGCTCATCCCCTGTTTCATAGTGGGTACCTTGTGCAATGTGGGAGTATACTACACTCCTTTGCTTTTACCTCTTTGGGTATTGCAGTGTGATCTTACATTAGATAACAAAGAGCAGATGAACTGGTATCGGCAATCATAACATATACCCAGTGGAAATTAGTCTAGTAGTGTCTATTTTATTAGAAGTTGTGCACTGACATCATTTAATCCTAAATTTAGACATGCAAATTAAATTTGGTATATGATCATGTATAATTATATGGGGTTCTTCAATTTTTAATACTACTATACATATTAAAAATGGGAACGCTTATTATTATAATAACAACGTTTATTATTATAATAGAATCTTTTACAGTAATAAAATTGTTGCCCATGGTTTGTTATCAAATGTTATTACTTTTTCTAGGTAGTTCTGAAAAATTTCAATTTGAAGATACCTGCTGGGAAAACTGTGGCTATTGTTGGGTCGTCGGGCAATGGCAAATCTACCATTGCAGCACTCTTAGAAAGGTATATATGAATTTGGTCCAATTTTATTTTGATTCTGACTTTATTAATAAGGACTGGGAAGGTCGCCTGCAAGTAAACATGTGGAACTTTAACCAAATATATCAAACTCAAAAAATTTATCCGGGATTGGCGCTGCCCCTGCCTGCACTATGTCATTCTGTCTCCTATATGTCACTATGTATCGTATATTGTTTAATTATAACGTTTATTAAAGTGTTTAATGAATATAATTCGATCCAATGTAGGTTCTACGACGTGAATGAAGGCTCGGTGACAATAGATGGCGAGGAGCTGCGCTCGCTGGACTGCAGGTGGCTGCGCGGCCGCGCGCTGGGGCTCATCGGCCAGGAGCCCGTGCTGTTCGCCACCAGCGTTCGGGAGAACATCCGCTACGGGAAGCCGGAGGCCACTGACGACGAGGTGACGTGTCTCCGGTTCTCAGTCGCTGTTGAAATGAAGAGATACAATTTAATCGATGCCAGATGTTATAAAGGAAAGAACGCATATTTTCTGAATGTCTTATATTCGTGTAACGAAGACATAATCATTTCGTATATAAAATATTTATTAAATTATCATGGTTGTCATCATCATTCCCGAAGATTCCTCAGTCGTCCGGAGTCGATTTTTTGAAAACCATAATATAAAATTTTTAGTTAATATATTTACAAATTTTGTAGGAGATATATTTTGAAGATATGATGATATAGACTAGTTTCGTGTTTAAAAAAAGTCTATATTTTCCGCAGGGTGTCTTATGTATTTTTGTCTTTTAATAACATTTATTCCTGCGAAATCCATAAGACTACAAGCTGACAAACACAGAATGATGCAGCAAGCTGAGGACAGGGCGCAATACCGATCACTACGGGACGCCTTTATCCAGCTGTGGGCAATGATGATGATGAAATGCGTGATTTATTTAAAATAATCATAATGTCTTTTATACGGTGAGAATCTATGTACGTGACACTGATTCTTGTTCCATCTAGACTGTGATTGAGTGTTTGATTTCGTGATTTAACTTTAAATATGTTCAAATGCAGGTATACAGAGCGGCAATGACGGCGAATGCACACGAGTTCGTCACCGGGTTCCCGGATGGATACGACACGCTGGTCGGCGAGAGGGGTATGTCCTTGAGCGGTGGTCAGAAGCAGAGGATAGCTATTGCTCGGGCTATACTGAAGGACCCACCCATCATTATAATGGATGAGGCTACAAGGTAATTTGATTCATTATTAGTTTATATTGACTGTAAAGTAACCGGTATTTTGATCTAAGCCAAGGTCTATGTGTGCGATTCAAATCAACCCCTTTAAGTTTTACGTAAATATTAACATTAGTGTTATTGTTAAATAGTGTGATTTAAAGTTCGTTTTAAAATCAAGTATAGTGCCATCTAGTATGTCAACGAAGAAGTACATACATCAACATTTGACGTGATATCTTTAGGAAGCAATACAAATTCAATATTTCCTTTGAACTGATTACTACAGGAACTATGTACCTATTATTATTTTACAATTAGATGACAATATTGCTTTGTATTACTCTGCGATCTATTAATGATTGCGGATGCATTTTATCATAATAATAATTTCAATTTATTTTTCTTGATTGTATGAACAAACATGTACACTAACTAATATACAAATTTCCTTCCTTCATCTTTTAAAGAGAGTAAGATAGTAAAAGAGTCAGATAGAGATATTGAATTAGGAAATTATATGTCGTTTGATATTTTGAGTGATGTATCAATGTACATACATACAAGTATGGTGTGCTGTGCGCGTTGAATGTGTGCGGCGGAGTGTACCTAGCGCGTGCGCAGCGCGCTGGACGCGGCCAGCGAGCAGGCCGTGCAGGCGGCGCTGGAGCGCGCGGCGCGCGGCCGCACCGTGCTGGTGGTGGCGCACCGCCTGTCCACCGTGCGCGGCGCCGACCTCATCGTGGTGCTCAGCCGCGGGACCATCGTCGAGGTGTGTGCGCGCTTTGTGGCTTCATTATATTATTAATACATTCAACACCATTGTGTTTCTTATCTTGCATCTCCAGTGTGAGAATTAAGGGATAAACCTCGGTTAGGGATGGCTGGATCCAATGGAATGATGATAGTAATGATGAATATAGTGGACAAATAAAATGAAATAGAGATTAGAGTTCAAATGAAATGTCGGAGGCCTGTCCTTTTATTTCTATCATGTAGTAGGACTGTGCTGGAAATACATGGCATTCTGTGGGACTCATTAAATATTTCCTTTATAAATAATCACAAGTAGATTTTATTCATGTTTGTTACTACATCATATATTTTTGTTTTCAGATGGGCACTCACGAACAGCTTAAGAAACAGAAGGGAGTGTATTGGAACCTCATCAAGCAACAGGACCAGGAAGCTGATGACAAGAAGACATCATGAAAGTAATGATCTATAGTTCAAATTAGCTAATTACACTGGAGAGAACCTTCAAACCTTTCCATGTTATAGAGGTAAAAAACATAGTTCTTTGAATTTTATTATGTGATAGGCAACCATTTGACCATTCTCTCATCCGGTCAGAAGCGAAGATATGTGCTGGACCATGTATGCCTAGAAAAGGCTAGTTCATTCTTGTCTTATAGGTTCTCAAGTTATATTGTCGGCGAGCATTACATTAGCAAGGTGTTTCACATCATAGCCAGCTGGATGAGAGATGAAAGAGTTATGTAGTTAATGTTAAATTGAAATCATCAATCAACATATTGAGTATCTGAAATCCTAAATAAGAAATTGATGAATAATGTTAAATATGTACAAGAATTTGTTTTGTGACATTGTCCAATAAAATGTGTTGCATATTACAATGGCTTATAAATACTTGGAAAGTGATATGCACTTGTTATGTTGTTTTTTCTGTTAGAGGAAAATTAATAGACAATACAATCATGTAAATTGTTGCTCTGGTTACCTTTATGGGTAAGCAGAGACCAAACGTTTCCAATTTTATAGACAATAAATATATCATCTATGTGGCGCGTATTTGCAAAGTATGCTGTAATATTATGTAAAGTTGTTGTGGAATATGAGTGTTCATTTATAAGAAAATATGGAATTCTCTATGCTATTTTTAAATTTTAATAAGACAGTAAACCATGATTTTAAGTCGAATCTATATAAAGTTGGATTTATTTAAGCCCTAAATGTATTTTTTATTGTGCAGTAAAGGTCTAAAATGTACATTTCTAAGTTACTGTGGAGGTCTGAGAGTTGTTATGTGTATGGTTGGTATTGTTGTGTAGTAAGGATAATAAAATTATTTATTATTTATATATGTGACGTATTTTATTTGTAGGATAATGGTAGAAACCTGTATCTAAGGTATCACTTAGTTAGATAATATGCCATATAGTTTTGTATTATATTGAACAATTAGTATTGTTTAAATATCACTTGCCATTACGATGAAGAAAAACATTGTGAGGAAACATGCACCTTGAGTCCTCAAAAAAAAATTTCTCTAAGGTGTGTGAAGTCTGCCAACCCGCACTTGGCCAGCATGGCAGACTATGGCCTTAACCTTTACATTCTGAGAGGGGACCCATGTTTCAGCAGTGGAACGATAAAGGGTCGATGTCAAACAATGTGATATGAGGACTCGTACCCAATACGTATTTCTTTTTAAATTAATTGTAACAATCTGTTTTTATCTGATGTCGTTGATAACCATTCTGTTTATGATGGCTATTGCGAATACTCAAACTGAGAGGAGTACTGGAATCCAAAAGCAGAATGATAAAAACTTGACGATTAAGCGGGAATTGAATCATACCAATGAACTGTTGAATGTGTTGTTATTCTTGATGACTATATTAAATTTTTTAGTGCTTTGATATGCATAGTTAGTGAATATAAAAAATAGAATTTCACTTACATAGTGAATATTAAAAATATAATTAGAGTCTGTGTGTACCCTCAGTACAACGCCATCTAGGTCGAGGCGAATGAAACAACGAATCCGAAGAAGTATTTATTGCGTATTGGATCGCCAAAATTCTTTTGTACAGTAGGTAATTTTAATTAACACTGACAAATGTATTTACATCACATAACCTAGAACTAAACTACTATTAATGACGTAACATAAATTATATTTACATAGGATAACAAACATTAAAATTAGACAATAATTAAGACCTTACATCAAGTATACTGATGGTTAGTTATTAAAACTATTATATTTCTTATCCTATTATTCATTTAAATTATCTTAATTAATTCATAAATAAAATATATATATCCATAATTATCAATTATATGATTGCGATGAGATCTTTTTTAAATTTATTTTATCGTTGCATATACTTTGTTAAGTATGTGTCATCAAAAAATCGTTAAACTATATTCTAACTAGCAAATGTTAATTTAGCTATACGATTTGAGTAAAACTTAAGAAAACTTTTCCATCATATCAGTTAATAGGTATCTGATGAGCCATTGCGAAACGAATCGATTTAAGGCATATTTGAGTAAACTAAGCAATTGATATACTATACAACGAGTTCTGAAGTGAAACAAAACTTAGTTCTGAAGTGAAAACAATAAAATAGAAATATCCGATTTTCTAATAGAATAATTTAATTGACCATTTAAAAGTTAATTTACATGATGCACACATATTTAATTACACGGTGCTTTTCAACGAAGTGATACTCATGACGACTTACGAAGTACCTATTAATGCATATAAATGGTTATTTTTTATTTGTTGACTGTATATTTGGAGACAAATGTACGAAAAACTTCTTGTGACATTTAGGTAAGTTTAGTAAAAAGCCGATCAACCAGATGACAACAGTATAATTATGTAGATTGTTATTGGGACCAAATGCATTGAACCAAATCTGTAGAGCCGAGTGCATAGAACCAAAACGTATCAAATTTTTATCAATGCTATTGTTGTATCATAAACTACTACACATGTAGGACACAAAATATTCTTCTTTCCCCGGAAAACTGTACTAAGTATCAGATTTTACCGTTCGGAGATGTACTTACTTAAGCTAGAATTTCTTGCGTCTTAGCTTGATTTGTGTACCACACCTTCGAAATACTACAGTCCACTGCTGTTGATTATCAGAAAAAACTTGAACGTTGATCGTATGTTTGTAAACCCTCGACAGTAAGTTCTATTGCCTCTCGAATGGAAATTCACTTCACATTCCACTAGTATTTAAAAAAAACGTAAAGGTCCAAATTGAAATCAGTGGTGAACATTCCTTTAAACTGTGATGCAATGATTGCTGCTTGTCACAAATTGAAATCAAGAATAACGTGTAAATTAAATTGAAATATTGTTTTTTAAACATTGTGTGATAATTGCAACATTTTAAACTCTTGTTAATATAGCACTGTCTAGGCACAGCTTAATGTCCTGGCCACCTAGGGGCGGCGGCGGCGAAGACAATATCATAATCTGTGCTCTGGGATCCCTAGTCCGCTTGCCCAGCTTGGACATTTCGGGCATAACCCCTCAGGGGAGTGCTTCTGTCCAGCATATTGGACTGCAATAAGCTGATGATGATTATACTACTTTATAGTCTGCAATAAAATGTGATTCTCTGTATGGCACAAATAAGCATATTCGCCGCTTTGGTGGACAGCTAGCCTACGACTGATGTAGATTACTGCAAATTCAATCGAGTTAATGGAATTTAAACTTGTACACATACTATAAGGATTCGGATTTTATCCAAATTTCGGCAACGATGACCATCTTTAGTGTATATGTTATTGACGTGTCCTCACAAGGTAATGTGCCTATATCATTTTATTCATTCACATTATAAAACAATTGCTACACCCGAGTATATGCACTGAAGACTAAACATCATCATCATTTAGTACATGTCCGTACTCCGTAGTACATGTTCGTACTCCGTAGTACATGTCCGTTGGCGATGGAAATAATTAAACATCAAATGTTTACTCTGGCTGTTCGTTACATAGTAGGTCTATATATAAAAAAATACACTTAGCATTTTTATATACTCGTAAGTATGTGAATGTCTGGCCAGTCTCCGCTGGTAATACCGTGCCCATTGTTACGTATTTTGAAAGGGATTTTTCTGGCAGGTTAACTGGATGTTTTGAGTTCAATAATTATATTAAAAACGAATTTTTCTCATGAAAAATAATTTAAACTTAACCGGTGAATCGTGGGAGTATTCTGCATTCCTCTGCCTACCTCTTCTGGGATTATAGGTGTGACGTTACGTTTTTTAAAAATAATTATTATTCATTGTTCATCCGACGATATCACTGCTTTGATAATATAATGTTCGACGTAACAATTTACTTGTAAATCATTATATACGGAAATGGGTATGTATGTATATATGAAAATATACAAAAAATCATTTATTAAGTTTTATGAAGCTTTTTTTTCATACTCGTATGTATTTTAATAAATTTTTGACTATAAATAAATTTAATAGCTTTCAATTATATCTTACGTGCATTTATAGATTACGTATATTTATTTGTAACTACATTATTACATACCTTCTCTATCTATACGATCAAACAATGTCTAATTATAATTTTTTAATACAAACTAAAGAACAGCAGATGTATGGAGTTGATTTTTACGAAGAATTGTGAAACGAAAATATCGTTGGTAACTATGACAGACCACGATGTGAAGAGATATTTAATATTACCGTAATTTATAAAGAAAACTATCAAAATTGTATCTTAAACTTGTGAAATAACCTTCATAGGAAACTTTCCACTATGTGACATACGTCGTTACAAATATTACAACATAATGATTTTATTTTCATTATGATGTTTAGAGCTTTATGTTTAACACTAATTGTTTAAGAACTTGATACACCTATAGTCAGGCGTGTTTCCATACAATTTTGTGATAAAAAGCATCTTGTCGTTCATTTTTATCAATCACATCGAGTAGAAAGTTTGCTGCTAGAAAGTTATTGGGTACACTTACACAAATATCTGAGCAATCTGTAGACATGTCATACGACCATTATCCGATATCGAATCAAGATAGACGCGGAATAAATTTTATTTCGGTTCCCTCGTCTCTTAGAGGTTGGATGCATTAGTGCAGTCCACGAGCAAACTCATTCTGTATCTAACGAAGGTTATTTAATAATGAACGGTATTATATGTAATTAGGTGCGTGCTGGCCTACTAAACGTCATCGTAGGGCCAAGTGTATGATGACAGATGACAGCAGCAGCAGGCAGGTCATGCTTGACGTGATGCTGTGGATCGCGCTCGTGTTTCTGCGTAGAATCGCAGCCATTTTGTTACCTGAAATTTGGTAATAATTTCACTTGAGTATTATTCCAAGTAATTCATATAACAATATTGTTCACAGTTTGTGTGGATAAAGACATTTGATCATTTCATACCTTATAATTTATGTTCTCGTATTTTCTAATATATTAACATAACACAAATCTGCTTGTTGGTGCAAAAATATAACTCTCTAATTATTCAATTATAAATATTTTATATTACAATTTTTTACGTTGTCACTATATTTGTAGATTCAATCAAAATGTAAAAAAATAATTTTTCAATCAAAATTATTCGTGTCCGAGATTAGTAACATGTACGTACATTGTTCATTCTAATTATCGATATTATAAATATTCAGTTAATAGTTTAATATAAAAGTTTAATTTAAAATACACTTACTGCCTTCTGAAACAAACACATGAATGGAGGCCGGCTCCGTGTTGCTTGCGCTGCATGTGTAGTTGCCAGAGTCCTTGAGCGTCGCGCCCCGCACCGTCAGCCGCGACTGCGTCCTGGCTCCTGGCTCCGTCTCCACCGTTATCCCCCCTCGGGTGGCGTCGTAGTTGATCATCCGATCGTTGTGGTACCAGAACACGTATTGAGGTGGAGTCGGGCTCTGGAATTTCATTGAAATATGATAGTTTTGATGTGGATTCTCTATTACTAGCGTTACATCGTAATCTTTTCGCCTTAATTCTACCCATATGTTTGTGTAATAAATCTTTAGTAAGCATGTGATATGGGCTCATTACTTTATTATTTTTCATTACCTACAACTGTTAACTCTGATAGCAGAATTCAATTTTTGTATGACTTGTAAAAAAATTTAAGTATCAAACAATTCACCTTTTCTACGATGCATATGAGGTGTATAACGCTGCCCAAGTCGACGTGGTGCTCGCCGGAACCCAGGATGAAGGCTTCCGGTACCACTATCTGGAGCCTCACGTAGTGTGAAACGATGCCTGTCCGCGTCGACACCTGGAATCACGAAATTTAAGGAATCTGTGCTAGTATTAATGGTTGTCATTCGTAGATAGGTACATGTTATAATACAAGTAAGATTCGTTTTACACAATCTA
>DWEJ01001713.1:0-12528 GCA_018245835.1 Mysoria sejanus stolli | reverse complement strand
CTACTAGAATTTTAATATAATAGAATAATATAATAGAATATAATTTAATATAATAGAATAATTTTAATATAATGGAATAATTTTATTATAATAGAATAATTTTAATATAATAGAATTTTCTAGAAAAATTTCTAGAAAATTTCTAAATTAGAAAAATTCGTTTGTAGTGTTTGACCCAGGATTCGAACCCGGGATCTCTCGATCGGCAGTCGCACTTGCAATGAACACGACCAACGAGGCTGTCACAATGATGTAAGAATCGGCAAACATGAGAGGAGATATACATAGTTAACACTCAAGCAAGCTTCCGGAGAAGCGTCGCCCTCGGAGGGCATCGCTGCGTTCCATTGGAGATCCCTAAGTACCCCTTTTAGATTAGAAGAAGGCCAACTTACCTTATAAGGGTAATATTACTGATGTAATATTTTACCCTTATAAGGTAAGTTGGCCTTGGCCCTCTCATTCTGAGAGGAAACCCATGTTCTAACAGTGGAACGATAGAAGGGTCGATATTACTGATGTAAAAATTTCACATAAGCCGGTATCTCTCCTAGGATACCGGGTACAATATCTGCCATTGTTATGATCGTTATAGCAAAATGTAGAAACTATGAAGACCAAGGGGTTTTTTAATTTTATAATAACTGTCGCATGAAAGTTAAATTGGTTCTACGTGGCGATAACAACAGCATATATTGTAAGCGGCGCAGTCTATGTGTGAAGCGGTGATCACAAGTCGGAATGCATTAAGCCATGTTTGCGTACGGCTCTTGGCGCGCGTCCAGCGAGCTAGGGACCTGGTTTATGACTATTGTTATAAACCGAATTTACTTCTGACAATTTCCCGTTATTGGTATGATTGTTGTTATAATTAGTGATTTCTTTCTATTCAGAAATTAGAAAATTTACCGCTTAATGTTGTTACATAACTGATGAAAAGCTCAAGAAAAGATCTTTTATCCAAAAGTGACTTTTGTGCACGGACTCTGAGTCATACACAAGCCTTGTACGCGGTAGATTGCTAATTGTTTATATTAATGTGTTCAGAAATATTTGGACAGTGTGCACAAAAGCTCCATAATTTGAATCCACTCCGTTCGTTGCTCCGTCCTACCATCGAACGTCTAGACGTACAACAGGATACCAACCACATCTTACAGATACTCCTCTTTATAGGGTGAAACGTTTCGCTAAATCGTTTCTATTATAGACTGTGAAAGAGAGAAACTCTTTTTCACAGTCATAGGATTATTAAAAACAACAGTGAATAGGCATTTTCAAAGCAAGCATGCCACATCCTAGCCTGCATCTCGCTTTCCATCAGGTAAGGTAGCAGCCAAACGTGACCTAAATTAAATAAATACAGGACATGAAGTTTTGTACGGGAAGGAAAAACGATTCTTAGGAAATAAACTCCATTTTGAAACATGTTCGATGTGCTTAGCACGTGTAACCTTTAGCCTTTAACATGAAACATACTAATTTATCCCTTGTTACGTACAAGCGCAAAGTCTTAATTCGCCTGCGACAGTTTGTTACGACTTTAGCCAAAAGTGGTTTCAGGAGTTTAAATTTTATGCTGCCAGCATTCGAGCTGTAAATCATGTGTTGGGTTTAGTATAACTATACATTTGGTTCGACGCGTTCGCAACCAATGTCCGGATTACATTAAATCTCGGTTTAATCTTATCGTGAAATCAAATGTACATATTATATTGGGTCTTAATGTAGGATTCTGTACCTAAAGTAATTTTTCATGTTCAATTATTGATTTGTATTAGTAAGCATGTTACTAGGCAATATCACTAAGTATATATTGCCCTTACTAAAGTTAACTGCTTGTTTTTGTATTATAATATTATATCATTTAGAATTTTAGTTTACGTGCATATAAGAAAATTGTATTAAATACATAATTATATAAGAATTATCGTAAGGATTTGAGATGAGAAAATAAAATAATAAACCTTTATCGTACATAGCAGACTTCTGTAATTTAATCTAATTTAGCCTTTTTTTTTAACGTCAGGAAATGGCCTTATCTATTCTATTGAACCCGGGGGAGCTCGATGGATATGGGGGGGTTCTGGGTACGTCCACTAAAACCTGACGGTGTGCCACTCTGGCATTATAGGTGGGCCACGAGAACCGCCACCGTACCACAGCCTTCGAGAAGGCTCCTTCTCTCGAACGCCATCCGAACACACTGCGGATGGCGTCCCCACTCGGGCCTTCATATTGCGCGAGCGACGGATCCCCTGATAAGCCGCCCGCAGGCCCCGGGCCGCGGAGTCTCGCTCGGAGCGGCTGGAGTGAGGGGAAATATAATCCCCTCCCGCGCCCGTTGCGTCGCCTCCGGATCGAGTAAGAGAGTAATGGCTCTAATTTTCTGCCCCGATCCGGGACCCCCCTCTGCGATTACCATTCACCCGCGCCCCGGTCGCTCTTGGTCTGGACCCTCGCCCCAAGCCTACCCGGTATAGTTGACCCTATCCGATATAGCCCTGGGGTTCACTGAGCCAATCAAGTCCTTCCACCGCGACAAGGTGGCAGCCATTCGGAGGGGAATATAACCTAGCCTAATCTAGCCTTCTAATTGGACAGCCTATTTCGCCCATTTGCGATGTTGTGGTAGAGACAAAATGAATAGTGAATCTTGAAGTTTAGTAACTATTCTGTGATAAAAATCGCGGTTTTGTAACTGATTGGTTATATATATTCGTATTATGTATACGGGCTCTGATACGTAATGCAGGATAACATATTTTAACACATCTTGCAAAGTTAATTTATCAAATTGAATCATGAGTAAGCTACGAGCAAGAAAATCTTTCATTTTTCTTTGGAAGATGTGAAATTGATTTTGAATATGTAAACAAAACTAGGCTGGAGGCTCTACTGAATAAAATACAATACCACACACGTGCAGTGCAGCTTGCTCTGCAAAATAAATATACGAAAGATACCTTAGGAATATTGCCTAGACATTCTGTGCAAATATTGGTACTCTTATGCTTTCTGTTATTATTCCCTCCTAGCGGGGAAATAGAAAATGTGAATGAATAAATAGAGCGCATTAAACAAGTATACAAGATAGAAAGATTTGATTTGAAATTGTTTGATTTAACAACTTATTAAATATGAATATTGCGAATGTTAATTAATGAATAATATATTAAAAATGGTGTCTTAAGCGACTTATATAGTATATACATACATTATTGTTCTATGAAGAGTATGTTATAAATATTTCACTTATATCAAGATGTTCTAATTCTATATTCATAAAACAAGTCGGTCTAGATTATCTTTAGTGTGCCTTGCAGATCAAAAACAAAGAAGATAATTCAGACATCCTAAGCTGAAAATAATAAAACCTTTAGTTGTTGTTGATAATTCATTACTCTCTTTAATTCTGGTTATAAAATTATATGTTTAATCATCGTCAGCAACCTTTGTACTTTTTATTCCACTTGTTTTTGTTCCAATGGACCAAGTAAATCACAATCTTTTAAGATAGTTGCTACAAAAATCTATCTAATACGCATCTCTCAGGCAACATGTGACTTGTACCATTGTGCGACATTATGAAAGTTGTCAATTTCCGAAAGTTGCGCATCGCGTAAATTTAATGGAAGATATAATTTAATTAATTTATTAATTTAACACCCGAACTCGAACTGCTTGTCTTGCCGTCGACGTTTCGAGTAAGTGAACTATGGGAGTTTAACAAACTGCGAAGTAAACTGTTTTGAAGACTAGTCACGCGCAGTGAATGTCGGTTAACGGGGCTTTATTGCACGAGGACCTACTTTAAGCTTTAAATTGACAAGTCGAGTTGAGTTCGATAAAACACAAGATTTATGCCATTTCATGACAATATTGTATGAATATGAATATAACTAGAAATCGAATTGTAAGGTTAAGTTTTTATCGTCCGCGGATATTTGAAACTTGTAAATACACAAAATAAAAAGGAACTCAAGTTACTAACACTCAAATTAATATCAATTTATTAAACCATTAGAAAGTTTGTGCGATTGGTTTTATTGAAATGGCTATTAGCTTAATTCCATTCGTAAATGGCTATTGAAGATTATAGAAGTTAGGTAAGCAGGTAAAAGTTCTTCATTAGCAATTTATAAAGCTTAACCATTAAAGACATGGATATTAAAAACACGATTTTATTGGAAAGAACACTACCTTATAATGTTAAGGTCGATGATACGAATAAAGAAATGAGTATATAAATTTTCACGCTTAATTATCGTTAAGGGGCAAACATAATGTTTTTAGTGCTGTCATTAGGAAATACTGGGGAACGGACGACGGACGACTGGAATTAGATAGCTTGGCAAAGTTGTAACCTTGTTTTCAGAAGCCCTAGTGCTACTCTACAAGTGCTGAGGCACTGGAAAAAGTTATTTTTAATGAGACAGCTAATTGTGATTCATTGAAAAAATTTCAAAGGTAAATAAGATTGCGAAGTGTCATTATTGAATACAAATAGTGGGTATTTTCACGAGTGAAAATTGTTTACATGTAACATCACGCCTGTAATCTACGAAGAGGACGACAGAAGAGTTCAGTACACATCCATGTGTCGTTATTTACGTTTACGTCTTACTATGGATTAGGTGGTATATACATATATGGCCATATATCACATCACCGAGCCACTACAAGAAAATCTTAGAAAAATTCAATAGTGCATGACTCGGTATTTGAACCCTGAGCATCGAAACTTGTTTTGCCACCAACATAACCAACGAGGCAGTCAATTTTTATTTAAATGAAATTTCATATTCGTCATCCTATTGTTTATAATACATACAAATATGTGGCGGAATCGTGTTACTTTAACTTTACTTTTTACTTTAACTTTTTTTTCGTGTTACTTTCGTGTTATATTTGTTGTCTATGTATGATCATAATGTTATGATCAAGTTGTTAACAATTGCCGTACATTAGCATCTGCCCCTTACCAGTGTTAAAGTAAGAAGTTTATGCATTTGTCAGACTTCTTAGTTTCCAAGTTGCTTGCTCACGTGTGGTTCGCCGGAGCCAAGTTACTTGCCAAGTCCTTAGTTGTTCTTACGAGTTACGATCAACGCCATCCTTGCGTTGTGCAGTCTTAGATAAATTCTAAGTTAAACTGTTCGATGCGATTTTTTGACGTAAGAGGAATCGGGAGAGCAATAGACTTTTACAACCGGCCTATAGAAATGGAGCTGTTGAGATCGAATAGGCTAGATCAGTGATTAGTAATAAATTTGTATTAGGACTGCAAAAATGGACGTAGATTATTGGTCTTAGTAAACATAACTATACTTAGTAAACATTAGTATGAGTATAGTTGGTATTAGTAAGTATAGTATATTTGCTGCTAGTATAAAATTGCTGCGGCCATAGAAATATTTATTACATCAACTTTTCATTACACTTCAGAAGTGTAATGAAAAGTTTCTTGTATCGAAATGAGTGTTGATCAAATAATTTAAGAAAATTGTTTCTGTATAGTGAACATCTTTCGCCGATCGCTCACCGTCTTTCGTAACCATTTTCTCGGGTCTTGTTGTTTTCAAATGAAACATAACCGCGTTATATTCCATTAACATTTTATAATCTATGTTGTTGCGGCACGCCTTCCTGTCACAAAAAATACGTTCTAACGACCTAAATTAGCGTCATATCCGCTGCCATTCCCAACGCAGACTATAAAGATTCCCTATCGCACGCCATCGCTGTGCGTTGATTGTACCGCGCCTTTATCCATTACAAAGCTGTCACGAGCGTAATCGACGCTGTGTTTGAAGATCGCCTAATATATAACAATAATTTATTTTTTGAAAACGGAAAATAGCATTGATTGGCTTAAAAACCAACACATTCGGCACACATTTTGAACATAATATAACATCACACCTGTATGTCTTCAAAGTAGGAGGTAGGCAGAGCAGTTTAATACATTTTCGCGATTCACCTGCTATGGTGGTATACGCTCAAACATGAAAGACCTAGTACTACCCGATCCGGAGATCGAACCCAAGAGCTCTACTCAGCAGTCGCCCTCGCAACTACTGACAACATGTCAGTCATATTTTCAATAAAGAAAAAACGTAACTTGAAGCCTGTAATCTCAGAAGAAGTAGGCAGAGGAATACAGAATACTCCCACGATTCACCGGTTAAGTTTACGTCCCACTATGGAATAGGTGGTGAGCCTATTGGCATGCATCGGGCACATATCCAAACTCCGAACCACTACTAGAAATTATAAATTAGAAAATTTTGTAGTGTTCCAGCCGGCGATCGAACCCGGGACCTCCCGATCGGCAGTCGCACCTGCAACCAACACGACCAACGAGACAGTCAAATAATGTAAATAATATTTTCTGTGAACACAATTCAGAGGAAATCGGAAATGCACGATTACAGATCTAAATATATAAAAAAATATTTATTGGGACCGGAACGGCCTTCACCATATAAGGGTGTAAGGGAATCACCTGAACGACCATGAAATTACCCCATCGATAACCGCCATTAGGAAAATGATATTTGGAAAGAACCTCCAATATCGCTTCCATTTAGGATACCTTTGGTAATTCTCAATAAAAGTAAAAAGGTTTGGTCTTTTTTCATTGAGCGCACAGGATTCATAATATTTTATAATACTAGATAATAAATACTATACTAGACATTATGTTTAATATCTTATATATTTATTTAAATTATTTTTACTAACTATTAGATGCTATTTAATCAATAAATCAATGAGAAGAAATTTTTGATAACTTTAATGGTCAAAATAATCAGATCTTTAATCACAGAGTCATTGCGAGGTTTTCTACATTAAATAGAAACCGGAAATTTTAATGCATCTATAAGCAATACATAAAATATACATTAAGAAATATACCAGTTATATAGTAATACACATAAAGAAATACATCCGTTATATATCTAGTTAAAAATCAGTTATATGTATATATAGTGTTTTGCGTTAAAACAAAATTAATTTATGACAGGTGGGATTCCCATACCTTCGAAACTTTACAAAGATATAACATAGAATTCTGTATTCAAAAATAGGTGGAAACTCTCACGGCGTTCCACAAAGCCGCCCGCTGGAGCATAATGGCACCAAGTCCTTTAATTATGTCTTTTGGCGCCAAATTAAATTCCACGCGCGGCTCCCGAACCCGTTCATCCATCCGCTCTCAAAAATGGAATTATTTTAAAATTTTTTCGTGTTTAAAATTACATTTAAAATGGATTTCTGGTTTCTCGTACTTTTATTTAACGGCTATTCGTTCGAGATTTTTGAGATCATCTTGCTATTTTTTTATATTAAAAAGTTGTTCGGTAATCGGAGAGTTCGTTTTTGTTTAATTAACTCGGCGCCTGCAAATGGCTGGAATCTGGATATTTGACTACTGTCTGTATTTCTGGGGATCAGGAGAACTGGTTGCATTGCGTATATACCAAAACATAAGATACCCTAAGTACCTTTTCAAGGATGAGGGTCGAGAGCACGTACGATTAAGTGGTCTAAATGGTTATAAAAATAACTTGTTATAAGCAATTTGTGGTTTATTTTAGCATCCCATAATGTTATTGGCTAAAAATGGGCAGTCTTATTCACCCAAAACGTAAAATGTCTTCAGGGCTTTTTCAACGATTTTGGCAACTATTATACTATTATACTTCTAGGTATATCCATTAAATCTTAATGATATTTTAATGATATCACTATGCACAGTATTATCAGCATAATGTTATGTATGTTATAAATTACTCCTTTTTAGATTTAAAGACTGCACTTTGAAAGTACCGTACTGATTGTTTATTTTTTTTTTTACTTTCTACATTAAAGTTAAGACAATGACAAGAGTAGTCGAACGACAGTGGGGAGGCGAGAAAAAGTGTTATCACAAAAACCAAGGAGCAACAAATATACTAAGTGTAGCTGTCACCGAGATTAAAACTGCTACTTATAACTGCAGTAAATTTCTCTCAAACGCCGGTGTTTGGGTATTAAATTTCTTCGCTCGTTGGCTGCGCTGAAAATTAGTTTTTTTTTTCGTTCACAGGCGGTTATTGTGGAGTCACTACTGACGATGACAATTCTTTTGTAATTAAGTGAAACATTTATTATTGTTGCAGGCTGTTTTTGTTTTGACAGAACTGTTATTATCTGCAATGGAATTGATTCACCATATATGTAAATCAAATGTGAGGTTTAATTGCTTTTGTATGTAAATATTAATAGTGTATTTATATTATTTTTCATGTGATAATATTCAAATTATTAGTACATACATATATACATATATTGCCGTACACCTGGCACAAATCAAGACGCTGAGCTACAACCAGAAACCTATGAGGCAATTATAACTAAACTACATAGATAAATACCGACAAATAAATATATACTTATGTAGATATTATTTACAGCAAGACACAAAGCAAATAGTTGTACTCATCACACAAATATTTATTCTGGGTACGAATCGAACCCACGACCCTTGGTGCAATAACTTGCACCAATTAGCAATAACACATAATAACAATAACAATTTTTTAAATTGAATGCAACGCCGTACATTCCAATAAAAATTAAATAAATTTGCAAAGAAAATTAAAATGATAAACAAATTTCGCGAGCAAATCGAAACTAGTGTTCGGGACAGCTGCTGCTGGACTCGAGTGTTCGTTTAATTTTTTGGGTTCTTTTTATATATTCTGAAAACGGTCCGTAGCTATTTATTGTAATAGTTCGTGAAAATTTTAATAAAACTATTATGACGTTCTGATTGCAGTCTTATGAACACATTAATACTAAAAATATTAACAATAAATTCTTAACAGTAAATATTTAGAAAATGAAGAAAAAAAAGGAAGTAAATAAAACCATTACACAATCTCGCAGAGAAGACCTCTGCGGGTCTATAAATAAATGACTTTGACTTTGAATAAGTATTTTTTAGGAATATAATATGTATTATTAGTAATAGTAACTGTAGGTAATTGGTTTGTTGAATAGAAAGGATAACCGACACAAACTGATGTACACTTAGCCAGGCCAGAATCAGGCCGGTTAAAACGAACTTTTTGAATTTGAATTCTCTGAACCTCTTGTAATTCACTGAATCGATATCATTAAAAGTTTCAAGAACTGTTCACATTGCGTTTCGATCTTCAACTTATTGTTTCAGTTGTTGCAAGTTAATTTGTTGTTTTATGTGTTTAACATGTTGCCTTATTAAACTAGTGCTGTTCTAACGTAGTTAGATCGGGAATAATCTCAAAATTTAAACGGTAAATACCGTATTTGGATTTTGGCCAAATGTGTGCACCGTTCTTACATAACAAGTTAAACTGTTAATTCAATTTCTTGCTTTTGGTAGACAGTCGTCAAAACTTGACGATAACCTCTAATAGACTTTAAAGTAACGTAATACTACGCTTATAATCCTCGAAGAGGTAGGCAGATTAGTGTAGTACACTCCAACGTTTCACCAGTTATGTTTAGCTACCACTACGGAATAGGTGGTGAGAGTATTGCCATACTTTAAAGTAACGTAATACTACGCTTATAATCCCCGAAGAGGAAGGCAGATTAGTGTAATACACTCCAACGTTTCACCAGTTATGTTTAGCTACCACTACGGAATAGGTGGTGAGAGTATTGCCATACGTTACTCATACCCAAACTCCGAGTCACTAATAGAAAATGTGAATATCAAAAATCCAACAGAAGCCGACCTGAGATTTGAACCCATGACCTCTCGATCGGCAGTCGTGCTTGCAACCAACACGACCAACTAGGCAGTCATAAACTTTAAACATTGATTATATTGACTTATTTTTAACTTATGTTATCTACGTACATCTCATTGAACAGCACAGAGGCGTAAGCTTTAGGCTTGTCAAAGTAATAGAAAAAAGGTTCATCAAGTTCCCAAGGAGAAAGTGTTTCATCAACACTTTTGACATGTTTAAAAAATCTTCAAAACTTTTACTGTACCTTTTTTTATCAACATTTACCTATTAATTTTCCATTATCATTCGGGTGCGTTCGGCGTAATGAGGGGGAGTGTCCAATAAAGCGTGGCAACAGTGCTCGCGTTCACTTTTTTGACAAACGACAACGTCATCCATTAGATGACGTCACCGCTTAAAGTAAATTACTAAACATTTTTACGTGACTTTATTGGGAAAAAATGGAGCGGAAGTTGAGCAGAACAAAACGATACGTACGATACGTGTGTAATTTTGATTTTAAGTGGATGTATCAATATTTGATTCCAAATATTGTCTTACTTAAAGCAAAATGCTTTAGTATTGTCGGCGTCATTATCTGCTGACATTAGTCCATGACTGGACGTAGCTTTGTCGCGTTGCGCCCCTAAGCCCCGTCTTCGGCTCTTCTCGTCCAGTTTATGTGGACTTCCAGTGTTGGTCGTCGTGATCTATAGGTAAAATGCACCCTATATTACAGTTACCGGCCCTAAAAAGATGTGGCCATGGCATTGCCACTTCTTGTCTCTCGAAACTCGAAAATCTTGTCACGTGTATTTCCCACTTGGATAGGCAGAGATACAGGAATTTCATTCGTTAAGGTCTTGGAAGAGTTCGATCGCTTCCTCTTCATACAATCAAGTCGTCATGCATGCGCGTTTGTTGTTGGAAACTCGTAAAAGTCAGTAATGTAATAACATGATCAGTAAATCAAGTAACTAGTTAAAATTGAAGAAAGTTTGCATCTAAATCAAATACAGAATAAACGGTTAATGTCAAAGAGCTATTTGGCTAGCTTTTGTTTCAGCAGCACCAATACATTTAAGGATAGTCATCATTTATTCCGTTCTTGTTTTGTGGTTCAAGGAATTTCGATAAAGTTCAACAAAATAAATGAAGATAGACTGTCAATAAGCCTTTAATGGTGCCAATGCTATATTGTATTGAAATGACTTACATTTTTACTTGTCATTTAAATATGTTTTCAATATTTATTATTAAGTAGCCAGTGTAGGTCGGCTGGTTAATACTACGTCACTTACGTATTTTTACGTCGTCTATATATTAAAAGTAATGAGGGCTAGTAAATTTGACGTACACTGATAGACAACGGGATCTCAATTCGAGATGTCCTATAAAATCAAATTGTAAAAATACAAAGGCAATAGTGAAACTTGAAAGCACTCAGTAATGCCACAAAATTAGATTCAGCGGAGTAAACAATGTTAAGCCAGAGTCGCAGCGAAAACGAAATAAAGCAGAGCTGAAACAAGTTCTATAGTGCAGTGGCGATGAAAAATACTATTTTTTCAAATACCTTTTTTTCCGTAATCGTTGAGTGGTAAATAATATCTACTTGTAGACTACAGAAAAAGCGGTAACACGATCATAATAATATCAATAACTTCTTGAAAGATTTCTTATACCGTCATATATTTCTATATTACGAAACATCTGTTCCTTGGTAGTTACCATCTATCTAATTAGATAATTAATAAAGCATAAATAAGTTTTTGAATACATATTTAGATTCATCGATAATTTTACCCAAAACCACTTGTGTTTGTTTTTGTGTCTTGCGTAAAACAATTAATTAATTGGGAGAAATATTTGACTTGAGTGTGAATCGAACTGATCGAAATATCATATATTACATCGAAATAGATGTAATATCATAAACTGCATCTGCTGTAATGCGAATATTTCAATATTTGCAAATATTTCTACTTTTAGAGGACATACGAGTACCTACATGGATCTGCATATTTGGATCTGCATATATCTGCATAAACTAGCCAGTCAAAGCTAAGAGTAACTATTTTCATTACAAGGTGTTCAAAATGCATTAACAATGTTTAAAATAGATGTGTGAAAGTACAGATTTTAGTAAGCTTCTTTTACTTTAATAACAAAACTTAATGAATATTTATTAGTCTGTAACTCGGAGTTCTGAGGAGAACAGTGGTACCTACATAAAACTAACTAAAGAAGTTAAGGTGAGCTGCAGCGGAGCTAACTAACTCAAGAAGTTCAGGTGAACTACAATGGGGTTAATTGGAAAGTTCAACAAGTAGAGGCCGGGAAAAACTGCTCAAATGAACCGGGAGAGCTAGGAAATAAGCAATTTAAATTTAATACGACAAGTATTGAATTTGAACCAATTGGAACTAGTTATGTAAGTTTGGAAAAGTTATTTTCATTCGCCGTGAATCAAGAATGACTTAACTTTGTTTTTTTATCGCATGGCATGAATGCTACACGTTTTTAATTTAGGTATAGACTTGAATAGCTGTATAATAGAACAGCTCTAATATAGTCGTTCTTGTCATGTCGGCTGTTTGAGCAGTGAATTGGGAGGTGCTAACATAAGTATAAGTCTCTTGTACTTGTTAATTGTCAATAATTCCTTCAAAATTTAATCAGGTTCCTTCTCATTTATCTTTCTGCTATCAAAGCATGAGTAAATCAAGCATAACATGTTAAACTCAAATTTCCGAAG
>DWEJ01001712.1:0-12528 GCA_018245835.1 Mysoria sejanus stolli | reverse complement strand
CCCTTATTGTTAAGCTTCACTGACCAAAGTAAATATGTAAATAAATAATACCAAATATGTAAATAAATAATACCAAGTGAAAATTAATTATTAGGTTGTTATTTTTTCTTGTATTAAAAATTATAAAAAATGAATGGAATTTGATTTTATGATTTTTTTTTCTCATATGCGTATTCACAAAACATTCGCAAAATATTCACAAAAATTTTACGATTGCGAATATGCAGAAACATGCACATCGAATATTCGTTCCATCACAAGTGCCTACCTCTTTGGGGATTACAGATGTTATGTTGTTTTGTTTCATTATAGAAAAGAGCTAAATTGGAAGCCAAAATGGAGAAGAAGAGGGCAAGAGAAGCTGAAGAACAACTGAGAGAAATGAAAAAGAAAAGAGATGAGGAAAGAGAAGAAGATAGAAAGAAGAGGGAAGAGAAACAAGAGGTTTGTGAAACAACTAACTTTATTATTGTAATATTAAAAAAAAACAATATTTCAAGATAGTAATCAAATCAGTAAACACTAATTTAAAGACATGAATTTTCAATGTACATAAGTGAAGGTGTTATGACCACCCACATGTTTTCTTCTTTAAAAGTTGTTTGGAATATAAAGTAAAAATGAAAATAGTGAATTTATGGAAATACTAAAATTTTTGTACTCTGTGCAGGCACCAAAATGTATTATTTATATTATTTCTTAAAATTTCATAAAATTACTCCTCCCTCAACTCGATTCTTCAATAATTATCATACAAGCTGCCACATGGTGTTACTCATATAGGTATCATGCACAAACACAATATCACGCAACAAGCTATAAAGAGAGCTATTATCGGATATACTATGCTACAGAATGATAAAATATGTATGTAGATGAACCAGGATCACTGACATTGCTATTTAAATTAGCAAGTAGAGATGGCAATGGGTAGATGAAAACCCTCAAAAGATGGAAGATCTATAGCAGAAGAAAGATCATCAATTGGTAGTCTAATCTAAGCAAAAGAAGCACAGATTGCCTTCCTACTTACATGTCCAAGGACCTTAGAAGTCTTAATAAAAGACATTTAAAGTTAAAAGATGTAGCTGAATTCAAAAGGCCTAGGACCTGATGGCTTTGTACTGGCTACAGCTGGTCCCTGTACAGTAATAGACTAGTAAAGTTGGATGGATAGATGGAAGGGTAAAATCAAAAGAAAATGTTTTCAAACCTGCTTATTAATTTTTACACATACTTTTTTTCTACCTACCTCTTGGGGGATTACAGGTGTGAAGTTACTTTACATTATATGTATTTTGTGACATTGAATATTATACATATTGTGAAAGTTTAATTTTTTCTCTATAAAATCCAGGAAGAAGAACGCTTAGCAGAAGAAATGGAAAGGAAAGCTGAGGAGGAACGCAAACGCAAGGAACAGGAGGAGTATGATGCATTGAAAGCAGCTTTCACAGTGGAAGGTGAAGGGTTTGATGAAGATGATGAACAGGATCAAGTGAATACTCTAAAGAACTTTATCGACTATATTCAGGTGCTTAAGACTGCTATTTGTTTTTCATTTCTGATAACGTTCGTTTTTGATAACTTTGAAACATACATACAATATTCAACATTGCATTACATACATGCAATTAGTAAATAAAAAAGTAACAACAAATTATCATTCATAGCCATTGTTATAGTTAAAATAAAGACCTCGATGTTTCGATTAACAACTTAAAATTTTCAGGAGCAAAAAGTAGTATTACTGGAAGATTTGGCCGCTCATTTTAAGTTGAAAACTCAGGCTGCCATTGACAGAATAACAGAGCTGCAAACTTCAGGAGAACTAACAGGAGTCATAGATGATAGAGGAAAATTCATTTACATCTCACAGAAAGAACTTGAAGATGTAGCAAAGTTCATAAAACAGAGAGGAAGGGTATCCATCACTGAATTAGCTGAAAGCAGCAATGATCTGATAAATTTGAGCCCTATTGCTGTGCCATAGATATTTCAGAGCTCTCTATCTCATGTATATTTAATATTACAGATGTTTGTCAAAATACTATCTTAATGTACTTTATATAAAGTAAATGTTGTGGTTTACATTGTAAATGGTAAAGTCTATGAGACAAATAAAAATATGCATTAGTACAAAAAATTTATTGAAAAAGTGATATATCTTTCTTAATCATTTAACTCATATCCAAACATATCCCGTCCTTTCTCCAACAAAATTAATGATGACTCCTTGATCCTCTCTAAAATTTCTAGTAATTTGGCCTTTGTAAATACCTTATAAAGGGACCTATTTTCGCCAGCAATTATGTCACTCAACTTCAATGCCTCTTTGTGATTATCAACATCATCTGAACTCTGCAAAATTTTTAACAATAGAATAACAACTTCAGGGATGCAAAGACGTCTAAGAGTATCAAGCTGCTTGGCCCTTTCTGCTTTCTCATCTTCACTAAAGTTTGGTGAGGTGGTACTATCACTCTCATCTTGCAACCAACCTCCAGGGAATAATAAAACATTATACAGCAAACTCTTAGTGTGACGAGACTGATGGAGAATGGCATTCTTCCAACGAGCTTTCTGTTGTTCCACCTGTGCAGTTCTCTGTTCATGGTGAACTTTATCAGAGAAGGATGCATCAGGAGGTAATGGCTCTACATCTTTAGGTTGGCCACTTAGGAAATGCCTGTACCAGGTAGCAAATCCCTCTAATGCCTCCAAATATGATTTTAAACACAGATGCTCCCTCAGTTCTGAAGAATTATTAGGCACTTTTATAATAAAGTCTGGAAACATTTTGTTTACACTCATAATACAACTTAATGCAGCATCAGTATTTCCTATGAATATAAATGTCCGTACCATTGCATTACTAAGGTAAAGGGCCTCTTCAAGTTGATTTTCAATAAGGTACAGCCATTCAAGGGATGATATTACTTTTGTGATTAATATCTTGTCCTTCTCAACTGCTGTAGTTTGAGTAAATGTGACATCAATATTTCCATATCCCTCTTGGATATCACTTATGGCCTTCTTTATGGCAACTCTAGCAGAAGCAGCTACATCTAATCCAGCACTTAAGCCTGCTTTTACTACACCCTGTCTATAATCAACTTTATGAATTTTATCCATAAACTCAGCATAAAGATTAATTTGTCTTAGTGTAGGCACTGTGGATGTATAATAAGCAATTAGTTCTGGGCATTCTACAGAACCATCTACAAGACCATCAATTAGCTGAGAAACATATTTTTCCAAGACTTTATCACCTACATCATGTTGGGGATCCTTTCCAATTTGCCTGAGAATTAAAACTAGATGTGCCAAAAATCTTACAAACCTTTCCTCTGCATTTTCAAGCCACTCCAAACAATCTTGCATGATCGTTCTAACAAGGCCCAGCATGAGGTATCTTTGGCAGGTTTGATAATTAGACTCCCTTTTACCACTCATTAATGCTTTTACCGAATTAAATATCTGCTGCATAGATAGTTCCTCAACTTGTAACTCCGACTGCAGTAACTCCAGTACATCAGCTGGGGTGGTATTGGCTTCAGCTGTTGCATGATGTTCATGTAAAAACTTGTCAACCCGTGCTTCAATTTGCACCCGTAAGTGTGCCCAGAGTAGGTCTTCCCAGTTCCCTTGACAAGCTTGAAGTGTACTGTCTAAATGGCCACACAATATCCCTACAGTCGCTCTGTAGTACATGTTCTCAGATACATTGGTAGCTATCCCTAATGAACACCATTTCCACAAATCTCTAGAAGCATTACCTGTAACTTGCAATGGAGCGTCTGAATCTTCTCTTGGCAAATAGTGAAGCAACTTCCATCCTTGCAATACAGCTCCACGCCACGCTTGGCCAGCACCAATACAAAGAGAGACAGCCTCATTAAATTTGCCACATCTCACTTCTGTAAAGACTTTTTTGCACAAATCATTATCATCTTTTTGATCATCACTGTGTATTGCCCGTTTCTGACGTCTTGGTGCATCTGGATCCATATGAGTTATCATAGCCTTGTTCTTCTCTTTATTGAACAGGCTGGATCCAATTAGCAACTGATGCAGAGTATTTCCCCAATGTATATTATTGCTTATGACTGGTGCAGCTGTGTTTGTGGCTTCTTCCTGATAAGCTGCAGTTGCCTCAAGCCAATCTACTAAAAGCTGCAAGAGCCTGACTTCAGAGTCAGTTTGGAACAAGGCTTCGACTAATGTTTGTTGTGATAGGGTGGTCTCAGTAATAACGGTTTCCAAACAATCAGGATGGTCGGCCATTGAATCCGAGTACAAACAATGCAACAATTTCCATGTGTTAGCCTCCTCTGCCAGCCAGTAGTTCTGGGCATTGTACCTATTCCAAGGTTCCACAAGTTCGAGAGAATCACAACAAACTTGAGCTAACCTCGACAATGTGTCAAGAACGGAACTCGAGCGGCTATTTTGTATTATTTCAAAAAATGCTTCATTTAAACCGTCCCCGGCATATCCTGCGTTTACTAATACAGACGATTCGTCCAATACTTGCCGCAAACTAGTGTCGTTGAGATTTTTGTAAATAGATGTTTCGTTTAGAATTGGCGATAGATTCAAAGTATCATCCCTTACTAATTTATTCTTGCGGTTTTTTCTTAGCGGCGTATGATGTGCCGAATGTAATTGAAGACTTCTATCGAAATTCATAGCTTTTTGTAGGCTACAATAAATATATAAAAAATAACCACAATCCCGCGCTTGTGACTGACACAATTAAAAATAATAGTCAAATCAAGTCCACTGGCCACAGAATAAGAGCGAAGAGGCGTATGTAAGCACAGATTAAGCAAAGATTGTTATTTGCAGCATTATTTTTCGTAACAGTTTTTACAATTTCTTGATTGAAATATTTTTTTTTAAATGTGAAAGTTACGAGTACAAAAAAGTAAAATATTAACTTTTTGTTATGTTTTTCGAAAAGTACATATACTTTTGATATAAGTACAAGGTTTAAAAAGTGCAACATTATATACTACATATACTAATGGTATATGTTATAAAACACAGGCATTGCCGCGGTAAGCTATTTACGTTCAGAAAAATAATATAAGATATTAGTATAATTATAAATAAAAAAAACTCTAGTAAATATATATGTAAATTATAAGTTCTTATTTTTATGCTGAAGAAGTTATATTACTATTGTAATTCATTTAAATTGCTGCAACAACCGATTTATTGAGAACGGCTGTTTTCTTCTATCAGTACCAGTTAATGGTTTTTTTCAATTTGCCTTGTCTTTCGTTAACATTCGTCGTTGCGTATATAGGTAAGAAACAAAAATAAAAGTATTTCCTAAATAAATTTATAACAATATATATTTCAGTATGATATTCAATATTTATACTTAGAAACGTTAAATCTTTTTATAAACTTATTTTAAAAGATGTTCCACTTTGTAGGAGTTGGTTGAAACTTGGAATTTTTTTATAGTTTTAATTTTCTATTTATTTCTAATATTTAACAGATATTGTAAGTAAATATTATAAATATGTACCATTTAAATTGCAATAGTTTTTTTGTTTCATGAGTATCTTCACATTCATTTCGTTTTTCTACATATTTCTTGTGTTCTACATATTTCGTATTAGGTTGCTTGATTCATGAAATATAACTTGGGCAATAAGTTGGACTAAATTAAAATCATAATATTACCTTTAAACAGTAACTCATATTTTCGTTTTACTTATATCTTCGTCTTATATTCTAATTGCATACAAAATATGAATGTTGCAGGTAAAAAATGTAAAAGGGAAGTCTTTACCATATTTGTATGCCCACCTTCATAATTTTCATTGTGTGAGATTATAATTATTGTAATATTTTTGCATATTTTAGTCAATGTTTTATGCCGAATTCCACTAAGTCAATTAAAATCAATAATCATCGAACCAGGTTGGCAAGATGAAATTAATTGTAGGTAAAACCCTATTGTGACAAAATTAAATAAATAAAATTACATGAGTTCTGCAAAACCATTCTTATAAATATAGAAATGATGAAAAGTTACTCATTTGCAGATATTAATGCCTTTTTTTTAGTACAGTGAGAGCAATATTAAAAAAATGTAACATCACACCTGTAATTTGCAAATAGATAGTCAGAAGAGTACACTCTTGTGACTACCTGTGTGGGTGTGTACTGCACCACCATATTACCAATATTTTGTTGAAATATCAAAATCAAGCTTCTGCTGATCAAGTGGTCTTGGATTCTGTTCCCAGATCTGACACTAATCATCATCAGCCTATTCCCGTACATTGCTGGACATAGGCCTTTCCAATACCTCTGAGCTCAATATTTAGTGTTTAGTATTGATTAAAGACATGGTCAGCTGTTTTGAATACATTGTCACTCTGCCTAGCTGGTACTATTGGATTATTCTGACTTACAAGTTGTGTTAATGAATCAGAGTTAAGATATGTGTGTGGTGTTTTGCACTTATTCCATGAAGGGAATTAAATGTAAATGGTAAAATGTAGCGTTGTATTATGCTCCTCTGCCTATCTCTCTGAGAATTACAGCTGTTATGATAGTTAATTTTCAATTTATGATTAAAAATAACTACTCAAGGAACATTGCTTTGCTTGAATCAGCATAGTATTGATAGTTAATTGATGTAATAAGGTCATTGTTACAATGAAAGAATGAGGTAAGTCATCAAAATACATATACAATGTGGTCAAATTGTCTATGTATATGCACATTTAATAGCTCGGTTCTCTCAAACAACATTTTTCATCAGTGAATAACTTTCAACTTCAAGAACAATATATTGTAATACATCCAGAGGCAGATCCATTGAACTATCCATTACTTGAGATAATACATCTTTTTAATATTGTATAAAACTTAATATGTGAAGTAAACAAATATATCGACGGTCCCTATGTTTAAAAAGATATCAAAAAGCAAGGTTTACAGGTGAGCATAATTTATGTTCAAAACCTTACTTATTCTCTTATTTTGTATATTAGGTTAAATACATAATATTTAAGAAAAAATCTTATGTAGGTATGAGAATATGGACAATCTAAAGCTATAAATGCAAAAAAATTGCCTGTTTTTGTCTTGTCATTATGTATGTAGAGATGGTCGATATTAATTTGTATGAAGAACTCATGAGTTAAACCAATCACAATTCTCAAAGCATTTTACATCTGTTATAGCTTTAAATCTTCAACAATAAAACTATGTAAACCAATCTTTGAACCCTATATTATAACTGACATATTATATTCCTGTTGTTGTTTCCATACATCATGGCTGGCCTTTACTAGAGTTTGAAGTAAAAGCTGCCAATAATTTGGTTAACCTACTATGGTAGTTGATCTTGTCTCAATTATATATTATACTAGATGTGGTCGCGGCTTCGCCCGCGTGGAAATCAGCGTGTCACAAAGTTTTTCCCGCGTAAACACCGACCTCGTGGGAGTTCTAGGCTTTATATATTGGTTGCAATGAAATACTCTCGAGGGCTATTATGTTCAAAAATAAGTGCCTGTGATAAATAACATATTCATTTGGATAAGGATTAATATCATGTTTATTAAAACACCTTCACAAATAATGCATTATTTAAGAACCATTTTGTTATAGTGGGTTACCATAACAATTGTTATAGTGGGTTAGCGTTAAAAGCTGGACATATGCTGTTGCGGACTTTTATTTAGAACTTTAGGAGGGGAACAATTTCGTAATACATTACTTTTGAGTAACTTTCACTGTTTACTTAGAACACGCAAGGAAAGCTCTAAATTTTGCCGTTTTTGCAATATTTTTTATTGCTACACATCTCCTATTCATCTTAGCGTGATGTTATATAGCCTAAAGCCCTCCTCGATAAATGGTCTATTCAACACAAAAAGATTTTTTTATTTCGAACCAGCAGTTCCTGAGATTAGCGCGTTCAAACAAACGAATAAACAAACAAACAAACAAACAAACAAACAAACAAACAAACAAACAAACAAACAAACAAACAAACAAACAAACAAACAAAGAGATATATATATATATTATTATATATTATATATATATTATTAAACAAACAAAGAGATCTTATTGAGATTGGATATCACTGTACGATATTGTAAAAACTATGTAATACATTTAAATCAAAGAATAAAAAAGGATATAAATTCGCTACGTTCAATATCTCTAAGCTATACCTCGCCACATCTATTACTGCGGGATCACATTACATAAAAAAAGTTAAAATTTAATACAAATAAAAACGCGAGCTAACCGTTGCCATTCCGTTGTATAACTCTCCTACAGATATAAGGTATATTTGTATAGCCGTATCGAGTCGGTGGATCGACAAATTCCGACCGCCGTATCGATCGAGCGGCTGGATGCGATCATCCATCTAATCGATTTTGTGTCCATCGCTCCATTACGCTAGAAGTGCCATTTGTCTTTTGCGGCATTCACGCAATAATATTGTAGTGACAGTGGAAGTACTACGTTTTAAAGTCATTATGCTAAATAGTTTAATAGATGCTCTGTTACTTATGGGTCCATTCTCATAATAAGAAAGTGTAAACCTCTTATTTGCCAGGCTCGATATTTGCGAGTTATCAGTGATATTTTAAAGTTTATTCAAAATTATTAAGCAATCTGCTGTCTGGGTAACGTTTCATTGACAGACATTTTACTCTACTATCCCCAAGGTCGCAGATTCGAATCCCTGTAACGCTTCAAACATTACGAAGATTTGTTTTCACACAACGAGGACATCTGTATTTCCAACAGTTCATAATAGTATTGCACACGATTGATGGTCCAGAAAATTATCAGTTTATTAATAAACTTACAATCTAGATTAGATTCAAACGAACTATAACATGTATAAAGCTCAACTGTAATGAAATACATATAGTTAATATAAGAAATGTATCTAACCCAGTTCGCGTCGATCGCTAACATTGTTCCGAGACGGCGATTTGTCTTCCGCGTCGCTCACAAATAAAGCTCTTTGGAAACGTTAGACTAACTGCCATCTGCCAGAGCAGTGGACTACTCGTTTGCTCCACAACATATATATTATATTACCAGTTCTAGAAAATACCCTTTCCAGCAGTGGGATGCAGAAACAAATGTGTCTAAAATAAATGGGTTAAGATGATGTTTCGTAAAATTTAACTTATTGAATGTATTACCTTCAAAAGTTTTATTATAACTCAATATTAACAAATATCTATTGTAACTATTTATTGATTTAAGAACGCTATTAAAAGTACAGTGATATATTCTATGTAATAAGCGAAAATATATAGATAGATTTTTTATTTTAAGTAACTGAAATAAACTTGTGACATGGTTTAGGCAGAGCGTTAAATACTAAATAAACAAGATATCATGAAAAATTGGCAATACGGGGAAATACTGTTCTTAAATGTATGTATTTATATAAGTGATATTCACTATCAGTTTTTATTTACCTATAGAAAAATATTAATTGGAGATTTATGACACTTCTAGTGATAATTGGCATCTGCTATTTTAATTAACTTTATCTAGATAATTGAGCGATTAATTTATTATATCAGATAATAATCAGAATAGTCACGCATAGTTCCCGATATATAAAATTACGTTAAACAGGTTTAATTAAAAACATTAAGATTAGCTATCTTTCATTTTTAGTTCTCATTAACTCCATTAAATACACATCCAAGCTCATTTTCATATTAAAAAATGAAGATACAGTAGGGTTGTCACATTAACGGATATAAATTCTGTTCAATATTGGGGATCTCAATTTTAATTTTATATTTAGTTGCATCCTTACATATTGTGGCCTATTAATTGAAACTGTCTACTTGACATGTATCATTTGTTTGTTAATCTCGTGAAACAGGCACTGTATGATTAGAGCAAAATATATTCGTAACTTCTCCTAAGTATTTCTTCAGTACACTGTACACAGTTTTGTGACGGAAATATTTGAGGGTTTACCATAGTCACCACGCGCGCGTGCGGGAGGTGACCACAGTAGATGTTACTGCCTATCTCCTGGAATATTACCTCTGGAATCTTAAGTAGTAGTGAAATTCTATGCTAGTTCTACACAGCTTCAAAATGGATATAGAAGCGTAGATCATCCTCCTACAAGGTGGTCTGACGACCTGATAAACAGCGAGGTACTGCTGGATTTAGAAGGCTTAAGATCGAGAGGAGTGGAGCCGATTAGAGAAAGCCAATGTTCACCAGTGGACTTCTAAAGGTTGATGATAACGAAGATGACATAGAATTTAACAATGTTATAAAAAAATTATATTAATTCGAAATAAAATTACAAAATTTTCCCCACTGCTGTATTGACCGATGGCCTGAACAGACCCTTAACGAGCCGATGTATCTAAAGAGCAAATGACCATCAAATAACCATGAGTTGTGGACATACATATTTGTGGGACGCCTGTATCCGGTAGCAGATAACAGTGGTCGGAAATAATGGAACATAGTAACAATTCCAAGTAATAAAAGTATGATGAATAGGCTGATGATGATGAAGAGTTCTTCATTATCATCATCATCAGGCTAGTGACGTCCACTGCTGGACATAAGCCTCTCCAACAGCACGCCACTGAGCTCGATCTTCAGCTCTTTGCATCCAACCGCTGCCAGCCACTTTGCGAACCCTTACATAAATTGAAGTATGTATGTCTGTATGTATTTTCTTTAAAAATCACCCCCTCTAGATGTACCTGTAATGCTTTTTAATTGAAATAATGGAATAACTCACTAGTTTGCGATAAAATTAGATAGAATTAGATGTAATGATATTGTCCAAGTATCCATGCTGCAAAGTGACAACACTAGTGAGTCACATGCGGATGACAAATAAATGACACTGTGAACGATTACAATTATGCATGTGTTCATAAATATTACATTGTGAATCATCTTTAAAGTAAATGTATTTAAACAGCATATTTGGTTGTAAATTTAATTATTATATGTATACATTAAAGATTTTGTGACTTATATAATAAATTATCATCGAACACGTTATTCATGTTCGTCGTCTTTTGAGTCTGATTTCGTGCATTTTTTCTAAATTATCATTAAAATTATATAAATTTATCATTAAAGTTTTTTTATGATTAAATGGGATTATACAATGTTTTCAAAAATTACAAAATGGTGATGTGATGAGTCATCATAGTCTCTAAACACTGTCCATTTAAAGTTGAGATTCTCTTGAGATCGGGGATGTTGGCTATTCTTACGAAGTTATTACGCCCTCCAGTGTAACTTCAGACTACAAGACGGAAGTACGATCGCAAATGTTGTAAGGCAGAATTATTATTAAAACTGTATTATGACGTGAATGCCTCGTTGGTCGTGTTGGTTGCAAGTTACCGATCGGGTCCTGAGTTTAATTCCCGGGTCGAGCAACTAAATACATTTTTTTTTCTAATATAGATTTCCTAGTAGTGGCTCGGAGTTTGAACTTATGCCCAGTGTAGGACAATAAGCTCAACACCTATCCCATAGTGGGAAATAAACGTAACTAATGAAACCTGGGATTGTTCTACATTCCTCTGTTTATCTCTTCGGGGATTTCAGGCGCGATTTATGTTTTATTTTTCGTTACTTACTATGACTTCATGTTGCTTACGTGGTATGTAGGAATAATAATAAGGCAGGAATAATAAAATATGCAATCATCTCCCGACATTTTTAAACTGTACTTTGTAAACAGTCACGCCTATAACTGTTACCAAGTGTCGTGCCATTGATAGAAATCGTAAGCTCTACATCATAATGGTAGAAAGTTGTGTAGTAACAAAGTAGAGACGTCCAGCGAGATGGTCCAAGATTCACCGTCGATGCACCGATAGTGAAACATTATGATCTCTTGATATAAAACAGGTGCTAAAGTAAATATGCGGTTGTTTAATGTACGCGTAACAGAAACTCTATGTAGAAACACTTTTGTTATGTAGAGCAGATATTTTACCTTTGGTGCATTACTACTGCGACGTTGATATTTTAAATTAATAATTTTTATTCTATTGATATAAACAAACATGTTGTATATATTGAATTCACATTTGTTACAAAGGTTCTTGAATTTAAGTGAGATACGTTTGGACCACTTAAACTAAACCGATTTATACATATATTGGGATACTGGTGGTGACTAACTTCTGGCAAAACTTGGTACTGATCATAATTATAACACAATGCTTAAGAATCAAAGAAATACTAATTTTCCAACTGCAATCATAGGCATATCTTACCCATTCTACGCTGTTTTAATGTAACGTTCAGTGCAACATAGGAAAACTTATGTGAAATATTTTAAACTATTAGATAAAACAGTCAGCAAAGCAAACTAAAGAGTAGACCATTTTGCATTCGACTCCTGACTAAGCAAACATATTAACGATCTTCTTCTTAGCGTGTCGATGACAAACACTTTGTGTGATAAGTCCCTAAATGGTATTAGCCCAGAATTTTGCCACG
>DWEJ01001711.1:0-12530 GCA_018245835.1 Mysoria sejanus stolli | reverse complement strand
GGACCGAGCAAAGTGGCGCGCTTTGGGGGAGGCCTATGTTCAGCAGTGGACAGCTGTAGGCTGATGATGATGATGATAATATACGCTGATGGTTCTAAATACAAAATGTTTAACATGTAATATAAACACGATTACAGGTAAACAACATATAAAATAAACACAGATACTTCATAAAGATATATCACTATTATTATTATCGCTTCTTTTTGGTTACTCCCTAAGAGGCCAGGAACAAGAATTTAAAACTAAAATTCAGTCAGGACAAACCACATTCGCATTCAACGCGCACACATAACATCAAAAAGATAAAGTAAATGAAGCACACAAAAAAAACGACACATCTACATATATTTTATATAATCCAGAATGTTCTTTTATAACCAGTGCAATGCTGAGGGTGTAATAATATTCATTAAATGGCTAATCAGGAAGGAAAAACAAAAATACATTTTAAAGAATAAAAAGATGATTTTTATTTGCATCTAATATAAAACCAAGTAACGACATAGATGTACACTTTGATGGGTGTGTTTACATTTGGAAGTTTGATACAGTAGCGTGTGATTCTCAAGTTATGAATGAAATAGCCGAGACCCTTCGCATCGTGGAAAGGGACAAAAGTATTGAAGATCAAAGTCTGACCCTTTCCTGAAAAAGGTCCCTTCGAATCTGACTTTTTTCGCTGCCAGTTCTGACATACGAAACACATTTTTATTTATAATTAATTATAGCGTCCGAACCTTATACGCAAATACACGCTATAAATACGTTAGAGGACCAGCGCGGGCAAGCTTGGACAAGCGCAAGCGTTGTGAAATGGCTTTACCAAATACAGTGTTCGAGCAAAGCGCTGCAGAATGCAGTACTCTTACGGATCAATTCGAAAGTTAATGATTGTATACAATATTTTAGTACAGAACAAAACAAAATCATAGCAGATCTTCCAGAATCGAAATCATATATTCACTCTGTTTGCCTCGTCAGATGATAGCGACGCTTGTAAGTCGTACGACCGGGTACGACCGGATACCTGTAAAGAAAACCCGGTTAATATCATGCAATAACGAATTAACAATTACATTCCTCAATACTGGCCGAATATAGCAGGATATGTACCAGGCCTACTCCGGTTACGAAAACTTACCAATAGTGTTCCTTACAAAACAATTGCCACCTAAATTCGGACAATATTAATTTTTCCCCAACATTGCTCTTTTTTTAATTAGCAATAGGCTCATACACTTTAGCTAATATTCCAGACTCGAGAGAAAAGTGGTACAAGCATGTCAATACAGAAGCCAGCTGAACAAGTTTTAAGTATTGCGGCTGCGTGTTCAGCAAAAAACGGAAAAAAAAAGAATTTTATACAAACAATAAATACCTATGTATTTACTACAACTTCGTTTAAAGAATATTTTTAATGTTAAAACATTAATTCTCGATGAAATTCTTAACACTGATTCATAACATAACTTCGAAGATATCATTAATACAGTGAACGTTGTAGTAACGCAATAAATAAAAACAGAGATATCTGAATAATAACGAATACAACAGTTCGCAAAACAACAAATAAGATGTTAAAATGAGTATAAAATATGTTTACGAGTGACATGATTAATTTATGAGCGATTCCAACTTACAAGTCAGTGATATGAACTTACTGTACTTATTAAAATTCACTACAACTTGCAGACAAACTACATAGGTATAAGACAAACTTATACAAAGCGCACAGAAACAAGATCATGTGCGAGTCGTTGTAGGTATGTAAAAAACTTTCAGGTAACTATGTAGTTATACATAGGATTCTTTTTGCTCTTGCTTTGGCGATCACATACGCGATATTACGTTTTTTGTAAGATAATACTGATGTTATGACAATAGTTAAGAATAGTGGAACACAAATGAAGCTAGAGGAAAAAATTACAACCAGTTGTGGTATTTGTTACAATTTATCGATATTGATGGAACATTATAATCAATCTTTTCCATCTTTAGTCGTATTTATTATGTTCCTGAGTAATTAACTAAGTTAAAAGCGTGTAAGCGCTTTTTAAATTATTTGTATATTATTAGTTTAAAGTCCTTTGAAACAGTTAAATAAATTTCGTGAATTATTTAGTGTTAATATGCCACAATAATGCTTAGTGCCAACCCCGTAAAGGGTCTGACTTGACAATGTATTTGCAATATGAATTATTCAGTGTGATAAATTATCACTTACCAATATGTTTAAAAAGGTCCTTCGATGTGTGAAACTTGACCGAAAATGCTGCTTTACGACTTGTCTACACAGGCGTGAATGCTGAGATTCCGTGATGAGACGTTCTTAGAATGGGGTTGGCTGAGGTGAAAATTGTTTTTATTAGAATACTAGAATTACCAATACAAAGATGAATTTATAAAGAATATAATATAAAAATTAACATGAGAATATATAAATATTAAATGTTTTAATACGTTTACATATTTGGAAAAAATATTATGCTATTTAAATTATATTAAGCAATTTAAATTATCTGACACACAAATAAAAAAGTTGTTAATTAATTTAAAAATATGTAAATTTTGTTTATTTTATTGTTCAAGTTATTTCGAACATCCATACCACAATGTTTGAAAACGAAAGTTTTCAATCAGTGCATCCTACCCGTTATGACTTACGGTACGATATAATACCCTCAAAACATTTCGATAATAATTTAAATATCATTATGAATTCTCACCTTTTTCAAATAAATGAATTCACCGGACATGGATCCTGTAGGCACACTTCAAGCTGCACACAAGCGAGAAATATATTATATGATATTAGTATTGTAATAACCAAATGACGTACATGGAAATAGAGACCGTATATGCTAATCAAATGTATGAAGCTACAGCCTATAGTCGCGTAATAATGGTTTAGAAATCAAAAGCGAAATTGAGTAACGTCAGTCATTCGGCCGGTCGTGGACACACTGCCGTTAGACGAACCTGCATAGAATTACGCGACCCGAAATCAGTAAGGAACAAAAGAGGGATAGCAAAACGATATATGTGCTTGGTATTTTGATGTTGATGTATTCGTATTTATTCACCCGCTTTATCTAAGTCGAAACATCTATGGTTACATTTCGCGAAATTGTTGCTTAAGGCGATATTAGATGAACTTTGAATGTTGTTGAAGATAGTTCGGTTTCGATAGATTTTTATTGAACTTATAACTATGACAAATATTGGAGTATAGGGTACACTTAAAACAAAAACGTTTGATTAGTTAGGTATGCAGTTAATAACTAAGTTAGTACATAGGTATATCAAATCGCTTGATTTATATTATCGTGGAATATTTAATTATAAGGTATGATGAATGTACAATATTATTTGAACAATATTATAATAAGTTACGGATGTATATATAGTTCAAGATAAAGTTTGAAGATAAATAATTTAAAGCCATCTAAGAGTTGGTGACGCCTCTGGTTTTGCGAAATCCGTCGGCAGCGACTTACCATTCCACAATTCCCCAGGGGAATGCATAAAAACTAAATTTCACTATACCTTATGAATTGGTATACTCGATCCTTAAAAATCTAAAGAACATAACACACTTTAAAGACTACAAAATGATTTACTTAATATCACACAGCTCTATATCAACTTTCACAAAATCACAGTGATAGTTTTCTTTGACCACCCCTTACAGCACCTTACAGCTTAATGCTAAGTGTTACTCTACTGAACTATTAAAGAACGAACATGAACGTTACACGAATGTTCCTTTAAATGTCAATTTTAAATTAGATAAGGGGCACCAAAATATAATAGCGAAACTCACCTTTATACGAAATGAAGATATTCAGTACAATGAAACGCTCGTCGGGGGCAGTGAAGTGTCCCGAGTTCGAATTATTTGTAAGAAAACCTTTCCCAACAGCCGACTGGACCCTGCTGCCAAACCAGAACCATCACAATGTTATAATGTAGAAACAAACAGTATTAGGGGGTTCACATTGAGTTCTTTTGATGCTAGTGCTCTTTAGAACTGACGGTTCTCATAATTGGACAAAACTAGCTGTACAGTGCATTGAGACGATGCGTGTGAGTCCCCAGCTGCTATTGTCGTTACTATGCCAACAGCGAGGGTGATCATACGATCGTGTGTAACGAATGTTCGAGTTTCTCGAGCGATTTAAATCCTGATCACGATTTCATAGAGTGTATGTTAAACATTGCAGAGAACCATACAAATAATAATGATCAAAAGTACCCCGGCCCGTGAATGTGAACGTTTTACATTATATTATATCACGCCTGCATTTCTCCGAAGGGGTTGGCAGTGAAGGGCAGTATTATGAAAGCTATACGAAACTTCATGCAAAATATATAACTACTGCATATAAGTTCTGACAAAAAATTAACATCAAATCCACAGAAAGAAAGTTTATTGTTATGAATATATAAGCAACTTTTAAATGAATTTGACATACTTATGATTTGTCTATAGATGGAGGTAGAAGTAAGAAAATCATTCTTCCTGGGAATTTCCTATTGGAAAGATGTACGAAAAGTTTTTTTTTTTATTGAAGAGCCTTGATTGAATCGAAGTCTTGCTACACTATACGATAATGAAAACTGATTTGCAAGGACCTATGCGTAAGATGTTCGACATGAATTTTGAATATTTTAAGTATTATAAATAATTCCCTGACCACATGCCGGGATACAGCGTGTCGTAAGAGGCTACTAAGCCCGGCGCTGTCAGATCGCGGTACAGCGCGGGCTGCCTAGGCATACCTATGTATATACCTTAGTCGCCGAAGGGTAGTACTCTAGTTGTACTCTACGGTCCACACTCCGCATGCTCCGCGTGGGAATTATGAATATAGCCCTACATGGAAAGTCTGTATCCAGCAGTGGGCTGTTATAGGCTGATGTTGATAATGATGGTAATCCATTACTGAACAGAGCCCTCCCCCTAGGGGTTTTAATCATAAAAACCACGCTGGGCATTCGAGTTGGGGATCGCAATGCATAGCTTCTCGCACCACCTAAGCTGTTGCCGAACGGCGGCCAAGGCATTTAGTTGTACCTAGGCAGATAATGTCATACAGCAATCTGCCAGCGCAGTGCTTAATCGCCTGCTACGACACCCTGTATCTACGTCAACAAAAAGTCTGCAAACAACATTTTTACTTTGATTTGCCTTTAGGGAAATTTAAACAAGGGTTCGGCAGTGATGGTAGTGATTAAAAAATAAAATGCGTCATGTTACTTGTAGCAGAAATAATTAACAATATGCCTTCCAATATGTCTTGGAATATCCAATCAAGGCCCAGCCGAAAAATACCCCTAAGGCTTTAAGGGTGTTTCGCGCAGTTTTTGTTTTCACTCCTAATTATCTGAAAGGGTTAATTAAAATGTAACTATGTAAGTATATCCTCTGACTTAATGCTTTGACAACAGATACTGTAAAATCGTTAACATTCCCATATCCCACGTCTAAAGTTATAATTTTTATTCAGCTTATTACTAATTGTAAAGAGAAAAAACGTGAAAATAAACTAATTTTAGAAATTGGCGCAGACAAAAACAGCAAGTGCCGGGACGTTCTTATAATAAGACCCATTTGATACAAAAGTAACAATTTCGTTTACTTCGCATAAATTTCTTGATGTAAATCCCGGCCGGAGAGGAAGGTGTTTAAGCAAATGACTGTTTCTGTTATCATCTTTGATTTAATATATCTTTGTATGTATGTATATTTATAGTGCCCTCGATACAGGTAATTGTTAAGGCAGCTCTTACACAAATCTTACAGCGAATATTATTTAGGAAGCCTCGTTTAGACTACTTACGGTATTCGGTATCTTTGTAAAACATTGACAGAGACGCTTATAAACAGCTCTTAGACATTCATATTTTGTTATAATGAAAAGGAAACAGAATTTTAATGTAATGAATCTTGATTTTATTTTGAGTGTATATTTACTCCGCTCCGTCACAGACTCCTACCTCGGACTGTAGAAAGAAATCTATTTTCTTCTTAATAAAGTTTGTTAAGTGAACAAAATCATTTAACGATATTTTTATACTAGTCATTGTTGTTCTTAGCTGTACATTACATTTTCGAATTGTTACTTCATCTTTTCGCACAAGTCCAACATCTACAAAACGTATGGACTTTCTCTAAATTTCCCGAATAACGTTACGTCGGGGGACCAGACATGACTACGAGAACCAGCCGCGGTGGATCCGTAGCAGTCATAACACCTATCGGGTTACATCATTATCTTCCCCTTTTAATAATAAAGATGTAGCTAATGGTGTAAAATGTATATCATTTAACTTAAATCATAAAATGATCTGGTTATTAATTGAATCGTTTTGTAACTTAATTATTTACTAAAGAAGAAAACTTACATGACTTATTCAGTCTTTATATAAAAACAGTTACCTTCATATTGATAATATTGACGTGGTTTTTATATAAAAACAGTCTTTATATAAAAACAGTCTTTATATAAAAACAGCTTTATATAAAAACAGTCTTTATATAAAAACAGTTACCTTCATATTGATAATATTGACGTGGTTTTTACCAATTACTCGATTATTGTTCAGGTTTGTGAAGGATAAGTGCGAATTCGCGTGGCTGTAATTGCAATATGTTTTGCTTCAGGAACAAAGTTTTAAATTACGTCTACTAACAAACAGAATGTACATTTAAATAGGAAAGTACCTACTGTTCATTCGTGTCTTACATTTATCCCATCGGTGATCCATTACAACAGCTGATGTAAGGGACCACAATTAGTGTGACGCGAACCTCATTGAACTCTGAACCTCGCACATTTAAAATTTTGTTTCTCTATGTGTATTGAGATAATGCTTTCAATGGATTCCAAGCGTCGCCGAAAATTTTCTAGACTTTCAAACGATTTACTTGAGCGATCATTTGAAATGTTAACACATAACCTCGCTGCAAACGAGGATGATTATCGAGAAGTCCTGTGTTTTTACCTCGGGTATTACTATCAATTTTTCTAACTTAAAATTTCTAGTAGTTCATTGGAGACTTCATTTGTGCGTGGTGTATGGCAATAAACGCGCCATTGATTCCATAATGGAACGTGGAAGAGTAGGTACTATACTTCTCTGTCAACGATTTTGAGGATTACATGCGTGACACCTAACGTATGGCACACACTTCGATCTTTTAAATTTAAATTGCGATTTTTTTGAATATATATATGAAATTAAGAACGTACAGTTGAAATTGTGAAATAAAATGGAGAACTTCATTAAAAGGAAAAATTAATTAGTATTCCTAATTTACAAATGTTTCATTCGAAAATTGTAAATTTATCGTTGGTCTTCTAATTTCTCTACGTTCATTATAATTACTAAAATCTTCGTTGGTGCAGATATCGAAAACTTATGCGTATGCGCTAAGCTGGTGGCGTCATCTCGTGCGTAATCTGGTGGCGTCTACATGCGCCTGAACCGAAAAACATCGTTACGTCCTTTATTTTGTGAATGATGAAGTAAGATGCATCGCATTTGTCCCCCAAAGGTTCCATATGCCAAACAGAGACAGCAAACATATAGCCGTCCGCCTTATGACTCCAAGTAATGAACTGCTGCATGGGATTATGATACTAATAATGAATAAATTACTTTGATTTCAAGCAATTTTTACTTATCAACATCACACCAATTAACATTTTAGTTGATCTCAACCATTCACTATATGAGATTTTTAGTGTACTGCTAAAAATAAGTTAAAAATATTGAATATCATCCTCTATTGGTCGACGTAGCTGGCCACTGGAAAATCAAGTGGTTTGAAAACATTATTGGCTGGGAGGAAAGAGGTCTAATGACTAAAATCGTCAAAATTGTTTAATTTCGCCTTAACCTTTTGATCATTATTTGGCAGAAAGCACTATCATGTAATATACATTTCTCGGCTGATGTGTCAAAGTCATTTGAAATGAACCACAGAAGTATAAAATGTAAAACAAGAAAACAAACAAGCTTTACGTACAGATTTTTTTCTGACCCTTTTATTGTTACACTATTCGATATGGGCCTCCACTAATAATGCGAGGGATGAGGCCCCGCCACGCTGGCCAAGTGCAGGTTGGCAGACTTCACACGCCTTAAAATACATTTTCTTATGAACTCTAATGTGCGTGATTTTCTCCCTGACGTTTTTTGCCGTCATACCAATTGATATTGCAATTAAATTATATTATAGGTAAATAAGAAACTTGATAAAGAAGCAGATTGAACCTCTGAGTCAACGTCGATAAAAACGTGGTTAGGGAGTTTATCATAACCGGCGCCCTAAGTTCCTAAGACAATAAATCTTTTGTCAACATGAATGTGCGTTTTAAGTTCAAATACGATTCCGGATTCATTGGGGATAACTTCTTGTTAATGCATGGTAATACCCGGTGTCATACTGCACGTGTCACTAGGGAATTCTTCAATGAAGTCGGCATACGGACGGTGGACTGGCATGCGCTCAGCTCAGACATGAATCCGATTGAGCTGTGGGATGTATTGAAACGAAACGTTCAAACGTTCAAACGTTGTCGAGCTCCGAAACGCATTGATAGAGGATTGTGAGGCTATTCCCCAAGCCACAATAACAAAATTGGTCCGTTCGATAGCAAATCGAATGCGATCAGTCATTACGGCAAATAAGGGTAACACCCGATATTGAATTAATCAATTCATCAATTTTGAAATGTTCGTAATGTTTTTTATTTCATTGAAATAACATCAATCCCTTTAGTAAAATTTCCTTTTATTCTGCACTTTGGCTAAGATTGTTTTAAAAAAAATTACTATATTACAGATTTCCATGATAATGGTGCCATTGAAAAGCTAAGTTTTTAAGCTGTAAGAAAAAAATATTTTGTACCAAAAATACATCTGCGTTTTCAAATGCAGCGGCTCTGAATGCGCGCTTGAGGAGTAAGTCGATTTGCTTGCATGCAAGTGTAAATTTTGCTGTAGATATCGGTAAATAAAACAGTTCTAAGAGGCCTGACACAAAAATCCCTTAAACTGACAGTTGGGTTGTCGTGATTTAGATATGCATAATACCTAAATGTAGGTATTTTCAGCTAATTACGATTAAATAACTAATTTTTACGATTTTTATTAACTTCACCCACCCCTGATGTACTGCCAGTAACAGTACCAAGGACAAAACATGATGTCAATAACTTTGTTAAAATGTAATAACATTTTTCTTTCCTATACCAATGGAATAATTATTTGCGACATGAATAATTAGACACACGTACCATGTATTGGATATCAATCATTCTTGCATGAAATCAATTAAATATCAACTCTTTCTACGATTAAAAAAACATGATAGACTGAAGAGTCTTAGGTGCAACAATAAAGTATACAACTTTAAAAAACACATAGGTTACAGGATAGGCTGGCTTGTTAAGTGTTCCAAATTAGTCATTTGTCTATGTCCACAGCTGGACATAGGTATACAGGTTGGGCCTGCGATGCTGCCTGCGTCGGACGAAGCATTTAGCCGAGCCTGTGTAGGTGCTGCTACACCGCAATCAGACGGCCTTAAACGCCTCGTCTGTTTTATAGCAGGTTGTGCCACGAATCCATCCAAGTGTATTCATCGCTTCAAGATCACTTATATTTATTATTAATATCAAATATCACTTATATTTCATATCATTAGAGTCATATAGCAGAAGACTACGTCACACATATTAGACTCAGAAAACGTTTTACGATAGAGTAGTCTGTTAATTGACACGCATGTAAATGTATTGGTGCCACCCCTTGCGTTTTATATGTGTGGATTTGTTAATAGAGCGCAAAGCGGACATCAAACGAAGCGAGGGTAAATTTTAATTACACGGAAGCCATTTTTAAAATAAAATTGCTTTTCTTTGTACCTGCGGCCACTAACCAAAACTGTTTCTATACTTGTATATTTCATCAGTTGTTGCAACCTATTCAATATCCGGCTGCACAAAAAAAGCACTAGCAAGGCGTCCTGACTTTTTTAAAATGTTGATTAAACGTAATGACAATAGTGAGCTTAGTTTTTACTCCAAAAAGCTAAGCAAACAGAGTGCGAAAGTAAAAAATAAAATAGGTACCTACTGGACAAACGGAGACAAATCTCACGGTAACGCCAGGAATTGAGCACATAATGCCAAGTGAATGGACTTGTAAAGTGTTTTGATTTAACCTAAAAAAACAAACAATTTATCCAAGAATCAATTTCCTGGCAGCGAAATCCTAACGTAATTAATTGGAGATGGGCTATTTTTATATTTCGGATCCCTTACTAAATCCCTCTTCAAGTCCTACTACAATAGAAGAATTATGTTATACATATACAAAATCGCGAGCGCACTCGTAGGAGTTTACATAGGGGCACGAATCACAGGATTTATAACGGTGACCTTGAAAAAATCCTTTTCCGGACATCATCGATGCTGTTACTGACAGCTGGCCAGTCCGCGCATATTAGGTTTGGCTTTGTATGTAGTATTGAAACATCGTAACCGTTTGCTATAGTACTAAAATGATCACGCTGGGCCTTTGCTTAAAATTAATGAATAGTTTCATTAGTGTGTTAAAGACATGAAGGGTGAGGGGTAGACGAGGTGCCTGCGGTGCCTGCAGTTGTGGAACAGATGCATAATTTTAAATTTTATTTTTACTCGGAATTGTATAAACTTTAGTACCTAGGTAGGTACTTATACGTAATTATCATTAAATAATCATTTCAATATATTTGTTTTCACTTGTATCCTGTATACTCATAAATATTTAGGGTATTATTAAAGAAGTGACACGACACATACAAGAAGCATTTAAAAAATCTAAAATAGCTTATTAAAATAAGTAATTATTAATAATCACCTCTAGTCGTAGTTTAGAAACTCAATCTGACGTAAACTAATAATTTATAGTAGGTAGATATCAAACCATAAGAGCTTAGAGAAACTCCATTCATATAAGTTCGCCATAAAAACTAAACTGCATAAAATCACAATTAGAAATGAAGCCAATTATTCAAATGCACCCTATTCATCAGTCAAAGATATGCGCTCCCTGTGCCCCCATATGTCAAAAGCATTGAGGTGATCGTTGTTAGAACCGATTCAAACAGCGTAATTGTATGCCCGTGTCGCGCGGCTCCCAACCTGTAATCCCCTATTAGGGTGGCTAAATCTCCCGCTGGGTTCCCTTTGATGGACACAAATATTGGGAACGTCGTTGCTGTGACAATAATCAATGTTTCTCTTAATCGTAAATCATCTCTTTTATTTTTAGATAAATTGTTGTTATTGATACATGTTATGCATATTATAACTCGTATTTGTGTTTTTGTATGAAATTCATTGGTATTCGCCTGCCCTCATGTTACACATAACAAATCCTGCCATGAAATCACTAAGTATCTTGAATATTAAATAAATCAATCCGAAACAGTCACAATGCAAAAGTAACATATTATGAGGTTTATTTGTTTACACATATTCAAAACCAAAATTCACTTAACCTGAACCTGAACACAATAGAACATGTCCAGTCAGGGCTGCCATGTCTCCCTCAAGACAGGCGTCGATCGGCTTCGCGTCTGTCACTTTATCGTGCATTATTCACTGTTCGTACTCGTATATAAACGGTTTTGTTTATTGTATCTTTTTAAAACGAACACACAGGTCGACTCACAGCATGAATGATTCACAATCATTTAAGAAACGCATTCCAAGAAAGTTCCCAAGATACCAGAATGACAGTTGCTGCTAAAAGGCCTGAATAAATACCCATAAAGAAACAAGTTACTAAGAATTAAGAGTCACAAAAATACTTAACACGTTGACTGCCATGTTGGTCAGTGCTGACCGACATCAAACCTTCCCTACAGGCCAAGCAAAAATAATAGTTCAATCCAAATTTCATGCCACACAAATTTTTACTCTTTGGTAATTTTTAAGTCCTTAAAGTTTTTCAAAAACCATTGTGATTTGAAGTAACTAGAGGGCTTCAGGGGTCAATGAATATGAGATTTAGTATAATAGCACTACTCTAGAGTCTAATGAATGGATCGAAATCACTCGCATTGGCAGTCAGCACTGACCGACGCGGCCCAAACAGAAAGTTTAATTGTCGACCAGCATTGACCGACGTGGCCTGAACGGAAAGATGCATTTTTTTCTGACAGTCAACGTCTTAAAGGATTACGATACAATATAATAAAATACATTTGGTGCCTCATAATAAACAAGACATTCTAACAAGAATTTTTATCTTTAGTATTTTTATTTTACAAGGAATTAAACGGTGTTCAACATTCCTCGCGTTACATTTTACGGATGAAACCCGTCATAAAACATGTCACAAGTGTATGGAGAATAAAAAACAATACACAGCCAAGGGTTTTTATTAACACGTGAATATACATATAAGTGACGTATGATTATTTATGTCTGTATCTGTCTGATTATTTATCATATATGTAATTA
>DWEJ01001710.1:0-12530 GCA_018245835.1 Mysoria sejanus stolli | reverse complement strand
CCCTTAATATAGGTAAGCGAGTTAATAATGACAATACTGACATAAAACTACCAACATTACAGTAGTGATAAAGGAATCCGGTATTGCCAGTAGTTTAATACATTATGTTATTATTTTTATGCGACTGTTGTATTAAAAGTATTTTAACATTTTAATATTACGTGGCCTGTAAGAGGTGTCAGTCATGAAATTAAATTGAATTTGACTGATTGCAGGCAAGACTTCGCAGACAATAATAAGCAGTGAGTGTAAATTAGACAGAAAAGGGTAATTTTCATCCAGGATCTCAGAGATGGCGCTGCAATATATATTATTTCATATCAGTGAAATAGTATCAAGAACAATCGGAGAAACATACTATATTAAACATGATACTTTTACATACTATTTATACTAAATACTACGAACGAGTATGTGCTAAATAATATTCTTTACTCACTCTATGCTTACAGATAAGTTTATAAATTTTGGGAAGTGCGTTATGCTATATTAATAGATATTTTGAAACCTCCTATTTTAAGAATAATTTAAGCTAAACAATTGTTTCAAAATTATCAACATCAACCTATTGCGGTCCACTGCTGGACTTAAGCCTGCTTGAAAGGTTATGCTCAAAATCCGGAAGTTAGATATGCGGGTTAAGAATCACAGAATTACAGAATTGTACCGCCCCCACGTTGCTGCCTATAACTATATGGAATGGCTGCCTATAGCTATAGGCAGCCATTACATTTAGCTGTGTCTAAGCAGATTGCATCATACCGCGATTTGACAACACTAGGTGGTTTAGTGGTCTCTTTCGGCGCCGACACGGGGTAAACAAATATATTCTTATTTCACTGCGACATGAACGATTATTTAATGAACATTAAAAGATCTAGTGAAGAAACTTTTTTTTTATTCGGAGTAAAAAGAAATAAATAACTAAATGTTAAGAAATTTAATTTATAAATACTTTATCTCGTAGTATCTCAATTGACAAAAATATTTACATTTCTCCAGAACCTGTTTACCTTGACGCCAATTCTATTCGACGTCTGTGGTACCTATATCTTCATCCCCCTCATCTCTCTCGCTGAACCATATCTCTACGAAGAAGGTCAAGGTTGATATTAATACGCCCAATCCATATAAAATGAATATACCCTGAAAATAAAACGTTTATGATCGTTCATAAAATTTGAATACAATATGTGATACATAAGTTGATAGAGAATATGTTTACAGAAAGTTATTTTTACTGTACTGTGTAAGAGTTGACTGGTTAAGAAAGCCATTAGACATCAGGTTCACTCCCAGTTACGTCTGCTATGGGAAACAATTAAAAAAAAATAAAACGTTACAAATGTTGACTATTAAAAGTGTCATACCAATACATGTCTGAACGCCAGCGGCTCTATATTTTCGACATCCCTTTTCGATCGAGACAATTTCACTTCCAATTGCACTTTGTAATCTAGATATTTTAATGTCACCTTAAAATGAAATTTTATAACATGTATAAATAACTAAAGCACCAAGTTGTTTTAAGCTTATAAAGCTTGCACTGCAACATCATCAGCTTGGTAAGTCTGGACGTAAGTCTGCCCTGGGTATTTATAGCTCGTAATACCCACGCTGAGCATGCACATTCATACCGGTATAGACTGAAAGCGCCATAGTCACAATTTGTATTAGCTAAATGCAAAAATAGTTTTAAGACATATTAACCTGAGTTTCCCAAGCAAGAATTAGCCCGGATTCATGGACTCTGCCCACAAATTGGCTGATTTTCGATGTGTATGGGGAGCTCTTTCTCAACATCACCACACATTGTTCATAATAGAAATCTTCTAACATTATTGTAAAATCCGAAACTGCTTGCTTTGTTATATATTGTCCTATAGCAAAATTACCTGTCAAGATGAATGTGACAAACACAAAATTATTTAGATTATTTCACAAGAGCTTACTTATACTGAATCTTATAAGGAGGCAGATGGGCCATCTGATAAAAAGTGGTCGGTCGTTCATCTCATTCACATTTCCGACATCCCAGTAGTGGCCAATGCGTTAACAGCTTCTATGCGTCCTTCTTATATAGATAAGATATTATGTTCCCCAGGTCGTAATACTCCGGAGCTCTCAAGAGAAAAGTGGTTCCAGACATGAGCCCGTTAAACACAAACGTTCAGTCCAAAATGTGGAGAACCTATAGCACCTATTCCATAGTGGGAAGTAAGCATAAGTGGTGACGCCGCGGCTGCATATCACACTCTTTGTCTACCTCTTCGGAGATTACAGGCGTAAAATTATGAAGTTATGTCATATCCTTCTTCTGTCAGAAGTTATAACAATGTAAGGTACCTATGTACATTGTTCAATTGTAGATAAGTCCAATTTTTAATGTTTCAAAATGTGTGCTACACGACCCACGAAGTAAAAGAAGAATTAATAAAATTATTAATTACGTAACTTCACGCCTGTAATCCCCGAAGAGGTAGGCAGAGGAATGCAGAACATTCCCACGTTTCACCAGTTAGTTAATTACCTAATTAATTTAAATTCGAATTATATTTAACTGCATTGCACCCGAAATGATTTCTTTAACAATTCCTAAAAGTAAATTAAAATGTTAAGTATTGTTAAGTTAACATTTTTAGCGATATTAACATTTTTACCTGCTGGCAGTTTTTCAATACTAAATGCCATAGTTCTTGTCAAACTTTTACGCTTCAGCTCTTCCTCTGGAAGAGTTTTAAAATGACTGAGCAACTGTCTGATAAGTGGCTGAAATATAAAGATCAATAAGAACTAAATATATGATAAGTTATAGTTTAAAGTAATAATCTGCAACTTTCAAAGCTTACCTCTTGAGAATGGGTGAGGGAAAATATCCAAGCATCGTGAGTCGCTCCCCAATCTAATTTTCTATCTACAATATCCCGGATGGTGTCGATGGATTTCTCATACTTTGGAACAGCAAAAGTAGAGGTCAGACCCCCGCTGTATGCGTTGTCTAACACCAAACCGGTTATCAAAAGCCAGCCCGTAATTCTTCTAATACGCCAAGAATTCATGCCATGCTCAGGTTGCGACTACATAGCACCAAGAATATTTAATACCATATTATATTATTAAATTTATTAAATGATTTTTTTTAAAAGAGGATCGTACCAACCTGAGTGATCATCATACCGAATGTGGTTAAAAAAACCTTGTCGGTGGAACAGCCTTGGGCTATTGTTAGAATTAAACATGCATACAGAAACGTTATTAATAGGGCAATCCACATGCTTAAAGTAAAAGGCATTAGTGGCATTTCCCAACTCGCAAGTAATCTGAAAATAAATTAATAAATATGACGTATCTAATAATTTCAATAATTCAAAATGTATACATAATAGTTGTCTGAAATCTGGTGGTGTGTAAGATTGTGTTCCTGCTAATGACGACGCGTGAGAGTAAATAATAAATTTTATGGTACTGGCCTTGGCGCTGGCGCTATACAAGTGATGGCCGTTCTTATGTATGGAGCGGAAAAATCCAAAACCCGATATTCCTCGTACCAAGAATACAACGCAACTGTAATAAATATTAAGATTAATGGACTGATAATTATAATTTAGTTTACGTAACCCTTTAGCTTTTGTTTTGCTTCCTTTAGATACATAACATAATACTGTGCCTATATTTGTTGAAGAGATAGGCAGATATAGATAGATTAGAACTTAAACATAATCAATTATTTTATTTATATATACTTCTGTATGGTACGTGATACGTTTGCTTATTCCAGTAAATAAGTGCAATTACTGTAAAAAACTGTTATAAACTGAAGCTTCGATTTAGTTTCCAACATAGCAACATTATGTTGCTATTTCCTAATCAGAGTCTAATAAATGTAACTTGTAATAAATGTAAATTCAGATTATAATAAATGTAACAGATATGAAAGTCATACCTACTCCTATATCAGCACGATCTTCTACCAGATTGCCTATAACACCAACGCCGGTCAAATTTTCGTATATCTCTCCCCATTCGTGGGCATCATCTCGAACTAATTGTACGGTACAATTTACCCATCTGTCGTTAAATAAACAAATCACATTCAAGTATTAATTAATATCAGTAAAAGAAATTAGCAAATGATGAATGATGAAGAAATTAGCAAAGGATGAATATTATTAAACAAACAGCATGAAAATATATAAAAACCTATTGTATAGTTTTTTTCTTTCAACCTTATAATGTTTCTCTTGAAACATGAATCACCTCTAAATATTGGAGGTTAAAGTCATTGTGTTGTTTATAGTCATATATTAAGTGATATAATAGATTATGAAATTGATATACGGATAACTATACTATGTTTTTTATACTTATGTTCATTCAAATAGATTTTCGTTTTAACTTCACCTGCAAAATTCGTCCACGAATCTTATTTCCACACCATCACGACCAAGGGGAGCAACATCGGTACTAAGATCGAGAAGCACATACGGCGTGTAAGTAAAAGATGCTACTCTCAAAACTTTACCGTCTAAATTCGACATGTCATGTGGAAATAAATTCACTCTCATTTCAAACATTTCAGTGCATGAATTCCATCTGTCCAACTTTTTGATTTCATTGTTATTATCGACTCCAGTGTATTTATGTGTTAGTAAGTCAAAAGTTTGACAATTTTCATAAATTTCAGCGGGCACGATTAATAATAGATTCGGCACAAAGCTAGCCACCTTCGTATTTAAAACACTTTCAAGTTCAATTTTACTTTGATTCCTATTTACTACAGATGAAGGCAATAATATTATCTTCCTGTCGCTCCTGCGTATATTTCCTATATGCGTAACGGCATCAAAAGCGTTCATAAACTCTTCAGGCTTGCTGAATTTCACAAAATAATCGGAACACCCTTTCTCCGACGCATTAAGCATTAATCTTTCTAGTTCCACAGTTTCATTTGTTACTATTTGCATAAAACTTATATTGAAGTTAAATTCGAATGTCGAATCGGAAACTATCGTGATACAGTAGGAGGTTGATAGATATTGATTAAAAATCACATGTAAGAGAATTTCAATGGGATCAAAAGTTGAATTTAAAGCTATCATTTCAATGTAACTGGCTTACATAAGCCAAGCTCATAAATGATCTGACATTTTGGAATAATACCACCGGTTTTATTTTTATGCGACCAAGCAATTTAGGGTTCCGTTCACGCCTTCAACCCTAATGTTTTATTTTTGTAATTAATAATTAAAACATTAGAGCGTTAAGAAATAATTGGGAAATTCGACTATATTAAATAATAAAAATTCACTACCTTTGACCTCAGAACGAACGGACCACGCCAAAAGTATCAAAAATAAGTGCGGAATCACATTCATAGTAAGAATCAGGTACTACATGAAGCTTGGACCCATATTTTTCTTTTTTAAAACATAATTTGTTTGATCGGTTTACACGTATTACGTATTCAAAAAGACATTTGATGGTTGCTAGCGATCGACGTCGCCGCTGATAATGGTTGTTAACTACAAAGTTCAAAGAAAATTTATGATGTGTAATTGTACACTGCATATAAGGTTTGTTTTCGTGTTTGGACAGAAGAATAATTGTCTGTATTAATTGTTTACAGCCTGGTTGATCGTGCTGGTTGCAAGCGTGCTGATCGAAAGGTCCTGGGTTTAAATCCCGGGTTAGACACTATAGATTTTTTACTTAGATTCTCTAGTAGTTGTTCGAAGTCTGGATATGTGCCAGACGTATGTCAATAAACACCATCTATTACATAGTGTGTTCCACTATGTAAACTTAACTGGTGAAACGTGGGAATGTACTTAAAACACTCCTATTCCTACCGGGGATTACAGACGTGATGTTTCGTTTTTAATTGTTTGACCCCAAATGATATTGTAACCGAATAAATGATTTAGAGGAATGTAAAAAAAACTTGTCATTCGGTAAGCATATATTAATTTAACAGCCAGTTGACTTATCCTGTCCCGTAAGTAACCTGGAGTGATAAAGTAATAATCAAACACTGAATGAAGTCAGAAATTATTTGATTGCCTATATGACAAACAAAATTAAAATATAAAACATTCCTTATTAACAGTGCCGGTCGAAACAAAAACATATATGTAGGTACACTTTCATTGGCCATACGGACTAATATTTAATATTAAAGGTTGCGCTGTTTTCACGAAGAAACAAAATAAACATGGAACTACATATTCAAAAGACGTTAATTTTGAACCGCACAGATAACACTACAGCTAATGGATATTTTATTATTGTTACGCGACAAGACACATGCGGCGTCCAAGCGCCACCAGTAGGATAACATGGACCATTCGGTCTTGATGTTTTTGGTTTTTTATTTCAGAAATAGGTATTTTTATGAATTTGAAATACAAACTGTCTAAATACTAATGGATATAAACAATAACTAGATTTGTTGAAAAAACGACAGTTACCTATTTTGTAGGTTGTGACCACATGTTTGTGAATAGCTTTAAGTTGTAATATATCTTGTGACATTGTAAATTGTTGAAAGACTGCGAACTGTAAGAGTCATTTACAAACTAACTTACTCTTTCTCCATAATATACACCCAATTCATTGAAAACCGACAAATTGACATGACTGCGTCATTGGCCTAGTGCAACTGCAGAACTAAACTCCCTCGGTTCGTTCCCGGATCAGGTACTATTTTTTTATTTTATCTTGACATCCCTAGTAGTATCTCGGAACCTGGATTTATGTCCGGTGTTAACAATAATCTCACCTCTTTTTCCATGTTGAGTAAGACGTATGTTGAGTAAGACGTATACAAAGCAGGTGAGTCACGGCAGTGTTATACTTTCATCTGCCTATCCCCTCATGGAAATACAGGCCTAATATTATTGATACTACTATATTGATAACCAGCAATGAATGACAAAATAACTTTAGTTTTAATGTATACAGTTTTAATTTCATTATTTCTATAATCAAGAACTCATAGTCACTTGTTAATGATAAGCCTTGTGTGTGGTCGATTTTTTTTTTAAATTGCATTGCTGTTAGGACGGCCGAGGGTGAACTACTTCACCACTGTGTTACCCGCTACTCCCGTAAACACTGCGAGATCAATAGGAAAAGGATTAAAGGTAACATTTATAAAGCGTTTAGAAGTTTAGAACTGCTTCCTGTAATTATATATTATCGTTTAGAACAATATGGAATATCAATATATTTTCAGTGGTTTCAAAATAACTTGATATTATGATTTTTTGTTATTATGACCGAAACACATCGCCTTTACGCAAAATTTGCTTACTAATGTGGCATTCCTTGTTTATTAAATAGAATAGGTATTTATTCAATATTAACACACAATGGTAGTTCGCTCACAACTGACTGTTTGTATTGACTAAAATTGTAATTTAGAAATGTTTGTACTTACATACAGGTTAAGTTTAATAATAATATTATTTTATACATACAAAATGCATAAATAACGTGAACGTGCTGAAGTTTAAAAGTGTTTTTCGGTCGTTCGTTGGATTTGTTAAATACACGATAATGCTAAATTTACATATTTTTTAGACTTTGACCATTCAATTTACAGACGCGTCAGACGAATTCATTATTCGTTTAGACTCTGACGTCAGTGGTGTAGGTACCAAAAGATATACGCAAATATTTCTTCAAACATAATGCACTCTATTAATCTCTAAATCCGAGTTCATTACGCGCATGTTATACAAACAGAAACATTACCCGGAGCTGTGACAAGCGCCCGAGTGCTATATCGATTCGTAATACGACACTTCTTTCGCGGCCAATTATATCAACCATCTGTTATACCAAACGGAGACGTTTTTTCACTTATAAAAACATCTATACTCTCAAACACCTTCCGACTTGTCGCTTAAATAGATTTCTTCAGCCCAACAATGTGTTAAATTATCTTTAAAACAATATCAAAAGTGAGAAACTATTAAACATGCATATACTTTTGTAAGAATGTATTTTGATAAATGTATTACATATCATACTATGCATGTTATAATTCCCATAGATATAAACATTGCTACAAATAAAAAACATGTTTTGTGTGTGTGTGTGTGTGTGTGTGTGTGTGTGTGTGTGTGCGTGAGTGCGTGAGTGCGTGCGTGAGTGCGTGCGTGCGTGCGTGCGTGCGTGCGTGCGTGCGTGTATGTGTGTGTGTGTGAGGTGTATTACAAATTGTTTATTAACTTAATTTAATGAACATAAAAATATGATTTAATATTATATATCCTATCATTACTATCAATCGTTTCCACTGTTGGACACGATTCTCCTTTGCATGTTTTAATGTATTTGTTTCTTCTAATTATTAACATTCAAAATATATTCGGTCCTAACTTACATGGATAATATAGGCTAAGTACTTATTAAAAATGATATCATACTTTAAAGAAAGTTTATTAAAACATAACATATTTCATATTTCATATAACAACATTTCTCAGTCTTTCTTCCTAAGTCGCGCGCTAGAGATCTCGATGGATTGAAGCCAAAGTTTGATTTCTTCTGGACATTCCGGTTTCTCGTCGGCTCCTGAAACTCCTTTGAGAAGAGTTGCTGCGTCAACGTTAATAAGATTCTGTCTAGACAGCACCACGGCTCGCACAAAGCCGTCACTTAATGTTATAAATTTCTGTTCAATGAACAACGTTTTATCTTCCCAGTACGCCAACTGTAACAATATGTATATAGAGAATCACTAAACTCTTCATACGAACTACATATCTACATATTCATATTTAAAAACTTTCAAGATATAATGAAGTCGTAAAATATAATAATAACAAGATCTTGAAAAAACCTCCAATTGATAAATATGATCAAAACCTAGGCACAGCCCATAGAATTATTCCCATAACCGCAATAAATGTATGTACATGAATTTCTAACTATATATTCATATTGACAATTTGCTCTTAGACAATACCTGAACAAATACCGATTCTCGTTAAATAATTTTCGTAATTGAGACTTCAATACACAACCCCCAAATCAATAGACCACTCAGAACATGTCAAGAAAAAATCATTCGATTAGGGATTATCATCGACCTAGGATACTAAGTATACAATTTTCAAAATGTTTGTCTACATTTGTGTTACTACAAAATACTCACAATATTTTCTAGACCCATGTGTATAAAACTCATTTTACTATGCAATCTGCAAACCGAGGCAGCACTAAGAAAATTTTCCACGTTTGACTACTTCTTATTTAAAATGTAATCAGATTCCGGAATTCACATTAATACTGTTGTGGTTAGTATAAGTAAGAAACATAAACATTTAATTGAGTGAAAAAAATGTAAAATGAACAACAAAAATGTTTCATTTTTGTTTATTTATATACTGCATTGTTCTACCTTGAAAATTAGAGTTCTAACATAGGGCAAGTTGCATTGTGTCTTCCCTGTTGGGATATTAACATATTAAAAAATGTATGCAGGTGTAGCAATACGAAATAATTTAAAATAATTAAGCATGTATTTTATTTCTATCAACACTGAAAACAGTCATAATACTTACGGTGTAGGTACAATTAACTAATGATGAGTTCAATAATGTACAAATAATTTTATTTATTATATTTAGGTACATAAATTTCTGATAAACCAGTTTAAATTTAATTTTGTATTTAATCGCATTCTAAAATAGTTGCAAAGATAGTCATTTACTTATAATAATAGCTTTACCTTAGTTTCAACTTTGTACGCGCTAAAGATTGGAATCGTTCTCCTGTACCGAATGCTGGAGGCTCCTTGCAAAGCATGCCCGTCGACTGCTTTAATGTTCGCATAGATGCCCGTCCTATCGTAGAAATGGAATCTTGCGAAATCCAATTCCCGAACATACCGAGCATTGTTCATATGCCTCAAGAAGATGTCCACGTCTTGTGTAGTGCAAAAACCTATAGCATAACATTCATTAATTAATTACAATTAGTCACTGATGATAATTTATATCGGTAATAATCACTATGTATTTGATAACTGCTCATGCACGTTATTCCCATTATTTATGCCATTAACAAAAAATTTTTAAACAATGAAACAACATAATGTTAATGAAGCAATGATGAATAGTTTTACGCGTTATGGAGACTTGAATAATAAACACAAAAAAGAATCGAATTTTATGTTAATTTGCTGACTAACATCAATGTTGTAAAACAAGTAGGTGCCTATGCTAAGTTTCTCTCTCCTAGGTTTGTATTATGGATATTTCATTATGTATTCTATACACTTATAGGTGTACAAATTAATGATCTATGAACTTTGTCTTCAATATTAAGTTTGACAAATTTTATTCACGAGTCATTATACTTAGAGGAACATTTTTACAAATTTACTTGATTTACAATTTGCTTTTTTATTTCATTTCCAATATTCTTATCTTGATATTATAATTTAATTCTAGTACGAATATATACTTACCATAAATGGTCGTTACGCCTTTCACATCACTTTTCTTTTGGAACAGCCTTCCAATTCCTATAGTGAAGGCTATACGAAGAAAATAATTCACGTCCCAGAAGATATACAAGAGTGCAATAATTGTCATAAATATACAATACATTTTATTTGTTTATAATAAAGAAATGACGACAGCAGCACGTTTCACTCACAAAACACAAACGCACACTAACCGTACTAACTGTTGGTCGACGAGGCGCACTCATTACGCTGAGGAAACGCTGAGCGCAAAGAACCGGTTTTCGATAACACGCCAGTTGTATTCTAAATTACAACGCTGTAGGTCAGGTTCATTGTCGCTTAGATATCACTATCATGGTGAAAAGTTTAATTGTATCCTTTAATACTACATGAAGATTAAAGACGAATCAGTTACTAATAACTTTCACTATAAAGTTAATAGGTATACCTAAGGTATACTACCCTTAATAGGTATACTACCCTTCCTTAGTGCAATTTATCTATTATTGTAGTCTTTTGATACGATTTTCAACAATGTCTAAATTGATTCCCGGTCAAATTTTAAGTTAGGGGTAGGTATGTGTACATTAATACGTTATCTTGAAATATATGACCTGAATATCAAACGTATTGTAAGTACTGTAATCATATATATCGTACGTATACTAAAGATGATAATCAGTGATACAAAGTGGTTTCCACAAATACGAAAAATAAAACTCTTACACATCAAATCCCTTTCACGTTCAAATAACACGTTGAGATCGAGAACGGAGAAAGTGTGTTAAGCACTAGAGATGACATATTAATTCTGTTTGAGCAAAATAGGAAAAATAATTTACTTTTTAGTGTGACGGAACTACTTTATTCGCCGACTGATTGGAAGCACGGCTGCTAATGGAGAGGACATGGATGCAAATCACTGGTCGAGTATTACAGACAATTTAACTTAGATTTTCTAGGTAGATATATATTACATATACCTTGTAAAACCTAAGTAAGACCATAACTCACGGAGATGTCATACTTAGTTCTTCGAGTAAATTCTGTTTCAGAATCCTAGCTATGCCGTATGTTGGGCGTCCTGTACAAGGTTAGGTACATGATGAGCAAAGAAAAATACTTGTAGACATCAATTACTTATTTATCAAAAGTTTATTATTGGAGAAGTTTGTCCTTAGGTAACACCTCATTGTTCTTTTTTCAAGCGTTCACTTGAAATGGCCATACTTTGTAACCAACTTTTAAAATATTCCGGGGGAGTTTGTTCTCTTTCTGATCCAGGTAATCCTTGAAGCAAAGCTGCCGTTGATGTTCCATCTTTTCCAATGGCGTATTGTCGAGAAACTAACAGATATCGTACTCTGTTATCATACATGGTGACAATTTTATGCTCGAAAAACAGAGATCTTTCGTCCCAATATACCAACTGCAAGTGAATAAACTAAATAATTCTATTTGTTAAAGATTATTTTATCAGGTAAATAAAGTAGGTACTTCGGATAGCGATTAAATTGGGTTCCGTACCTTGGTCGTTATTTTATAAAATTTAAACAGTGGTATTTGGTCTGCACATATCGTTAGCGTAGAACCTTGCAGAGACTTGATGCCACGTTGCCTACTGTTCTGGTATATACCAGTTCGGTCGTAATAATGGTATCTCGCGAAATCAAGCTCACGGACAAGCCTGGCTAATCTTATGCCTTGGAACCGTATGTCGCAGTCTTGAAACGTACAAATACCTGAAAATACAACTTAGGTAAAAAAACTTTTTTGACGAACAAATATAAAAAATTTTCAAAAAACATCGTTGAAAAAAAGAGCTTAACAAGTGGAACGTCTGGTTGCTTGGTACGACCTTATAACCACATTTAACAATTTATTTTTTCTATGTCATTAGACTTTTTAATGACATGCTTCAAAGCATTTTAATGAAAATTCTAATTTCAATACTGTGTATGTTCCTGCTATTGTATTCCAAACTAATGGAATCAATTAAACTTATAAGGAGCCCTGGTAGACTGTGTAAGGTTAGGTATCAATAGTTTCA
>DWEJ01001709.1:0-12540 GCA_018245835.1 Mysoria sejanus stolli | reverse complement strand
TAACTAACTAATATATCAATTTGCATTGAATTAGACGAGAAATTAACCTAAAACAGTCTTAACAGTCGTAAATATTATAATGATAATAGAATTAAATGTGCGGATAAGTGTACAAGTACAATGTCAACGTTAACAAGGCCTAAATAATGACAAATAAAAAATATTTACAAAAATCATCGTAGGTACGAATATTATCAAAGATGCGTCGTAATATTCTAGAAAAGTCTATATCAGTTAAACGTATGTGATACAATTATACATTATGTGATGTTTTAATACACAATACGTACACAAACATCACGTGTACATAACAATACAAACTAATTAACTATAAATATTCATAAGAGATTTCACAATCAACTAGCACCTATTAAATTATATTACAGAAAACCTTTTCCTTTTAAATTGTTCTATTTATTTGTCTAGAGAATATTGATAATGTTATAAGGTGTATATACACAGTTTAAATTCGTCGCTGCACACGATTTTGTACTGTACGATAATAGACAACATGAATTACAATTCCTGATTTTCTAGATATTGTTATTGTTACCAAGACGGCATTATGTGCGAACCGCTTTATGTCCACGCCCTCTAATGCGGTCTTGTCGATATTTCCTTCACGATAATGTAGCAAAAGCGCAAATAAGGCACATGGGTCCTTTTAAGAAATATAAGTGAATGTTCAAAAGCGTACAAAATTTCATATACATAGAATGTAATCTGTAATCACAATATGCTCGATTCAGAATGAATAACGTTAATGAATAATATGTAATGTAATCTGTAACACTAACTGCAATGTATACATTAAGCATGTAACAATAATTTTAATGTACGGGAGCGTTCAAGTATTACGTAACGCAATTTTTGACCCTTCCTCCGCCTCATGTAACGCGCCGTAACGTTTATCTAACACCCCCCCTCCCTACTTAATCGTTACGTAACACCCAAATTACAATTTTTACCTAAAAGTCACAAATCAGTTGTGCAAAGTAAATCCCTGGTAATAAATAAAAAATACATACAATTACATAACACAACATACATAATATATAATTACTATTTCTTTTATAATAAGTAATAATAATACAGAATACATAATAAATACAATTTTTTCAATAAACATAAAACCGACATTGTTTCGATGAAATTTAATATTTTGAACAACTATGAATTTTCGCATATTTTTTTGCAATCTTAATGTTTTATGGGTTTATAATTTTTAAGTCAGCATAAAAGCTGTCTTATATAGCTTAAGAACAGCTGATGATGCAAATCTCCCTCTTTTGAGGTCATAATTAATTCAATTTAATAACACTATAAACTACAGTAAAGTGCTTAGACGTGTTACGTGTTTAAAATAATAATGTATTCAAAATAAGAATAACATACAATACAGTCGCGGGATTCCCCGTAAAACTAAATTGGTTGCCAACTTGGGAGAACTAAATTAAAATTGTGTATTATCTAAATATCTAATTTGCATGTATGTATTTGTAAACATACCGGAGCGCGTTCAATTTTTAAATAGACGATCTATACAATCGAGGGATTCCCGGAAACAAACTAAAAGGGTTGCCATTTGGCCAATTTTAGAGATTTATATTTCCTAGAGTTTTTTAAGTAATAAAAAAAACAATGTTACGTAACGCGTTGGTCGATCCCTCCCTCCCGCTACGATGTTACACATCGTAACGTTTTACAAGACCCCCCTCGCCCCCAATTTGCGTTACGTAATACTTGAACAGTCCCTAACACATTAAACATGTAACATTAATGTTACACATAAAATCACAGACTCTTGCCATTAAACACACTAACGTGAACAACAGATTAATTGTTAAAAATATATTATTTAATCACATCTCAAGGAAATATCGAACGGCGTCGCTATGGTTACCCGGCCACTGGGGTACGAACAACACAGTGAAAATTCAATAGAATATACACACATTACATTAAACCAACAATAGTACGAGTTCAGTCTTCTGTTGTGGCGTAGAATTCGAATGGCGAGCCGAATTTGAGTTTACAAAAACAACTATTGCAATTTGAATTGTACTCAAACGTGACGTCATATTGAAACACTTGTTAATGACACGGCTTTATCGGCCAACCCGTGCCCTAGCTTGAGGTAGACGGAAGACGTAAATTTAATCTAGCGTTCTGTGACGAATCTAGCGTATCTTTCAAGGCATAGAATTTTCTAGATCACCTTATATAATTCGACACACTATATGTTTGTTACTATGTCTAGATCTAAATTACCGACGTTAAATATTTACAGGAATGTATCTATTTTAATATATTATCTAAGTTACAATCGTTCTCACAGTCAATTTATATGAAGGCGATTGTTATGTTGTTGTTGAAGATTTGAATACTTTTTAATATCACCGTATCTCATGTCCGAAGTTATTTGATATATCTTTAATTTAAAAACTACTTATTATTACTAATATATTGTCACGCCAGGTCATTTACGGGGTAGGCAGAGAGCACCGAGTGCCAAAAATCTCTGTCCTTATTGACCCGACGTGTTTATTCTACGTTTTAAAAATATTGCCACGAAGTTTCATAATGAAATTCATATATAGGAAAATGTTATTTAATATAGTGGGCTGGTGTTAACTATATGAGAATGAATAATGGCACAATAAAGAATAAAATTTTTTTCAAAGAAAAACGTAGTATTGTTGAAAAATGATTTCCGTTTACATAAAATATTCAAATTTTTCATAAAGCTTGAGTACAAATATTGTGCGAACATCTAAAATTCACATATTATTACGATAAACGATAAAGAAATGTATAGAGAGCTAGATATTTATGAATCTACAAAATTTTCAAAAAATCGTATTCTTATATGTATGAAAATTTTTGTAATGCACAAATCACAATATAAAAAAATATTTTTAATTTATGTTTAGGTCTTAAATTTTTCTATTTGTGATCACAATAAATCTAAATTTGATGTTTTAGTTTTACAGGCGAACCACGTGCCGCTTTTACACGATAATTTATTTAACTTAATGTTCACTATATTTTAACAATTCGAAACTAGTCATAAGATTAATGTCCGGACACTTGGGCACTTTTTCAAATTCAAGCAAATAAACGGAATTTTTAGGTGAGTAAAGGACACTGAATAAAAAAACGAAAGAATACATGCTATGCCGGTTCTGGAGAATTAAGAATAAATTTAATTTAAAAAAAAATACATGTTTCTATGAGGGGTCTGGAAGCTCGAATTGTGAATTTATATAGCTTCAAGAATCTTTGTAGTTTTTGTAGAGATGTTTATCAATATTTTTCATTTTTAAATATTGTGTTGTTACTCACATGAATATACGCAAACAGCACACGGCGAGTATAGCAACACTAGTGCTACTGGTGTCTCAAAATAATGAAAAAGTTGGTGACATGGAGCTCGTCAACATTTGCAATCGTTGCAATCGCAGTATGGAATGGTCGAGGGGAGAGCGCGCGCGGGCGTTATTTTGTTATGTGTATGTGGGTGTCCGTGCGTGCGTGTGTGTGTGCGTGCGTGGAGCCGTGTTACCGGTGGGTGGGTCAGGCGGTCACTTTACGAGGCTGGAGAGCGAGCGGGATCTCAGTGTCGGCGAGTGCGTGCGCGCGGCAGGCGGCGCCGCCCGCGCACAGCCGCGCGCGCCGCGAGCGCCGCCGCGAGCTGCGCCGCTCGCCGCCTGCACACGCCACGCGTCACGCTCCGCCCCGCGGCGCGCGCCACTTCGCCCACGCTATTACTCGTTTGACAATATATGCCAATTGACCGTATAAACAAGAAGTGTTCGGTCAAGCTTTTTAAATTAACCATCTTTATGTCACATGAATATCATGTGTAGATTTTTAATATGTTATGATACATATCTTAACAGAATTTGAATAACACTCACGCGGCGAAGTGGGCAACGTACTCGCAAGTCGGTAGGTACACATAATAAATGTTTAAAATGGAAACACGCCAATAAAAATACGTTAACGGACGTTTGCAACTTACAATACACGTTTATACAATTTTCAGTCACAGCAAGATAACAAGATGTACACATTTATAATGTATATTAAATTTATTTGTACTTAATTGACCAATTTTTATTTATATTTCATTAACAAGTTGTTTTTAAACAAAGATAAATTTTAATTATGTTCTATTTCATTGTACTATTGATTTTTTTTGTTTTTTAATTCGTATAGTAAGTATTTTCATTTACGTTACTTCAATAATGTAATTATTTGTCTCAATTTCTGTTGCACATTGTAAATCGCATGCTATTAAGACCTTAAAGTGAAGTAACACTTCCCAATATTTTAATGTTAGTGTAATATTGATTGCTTCGTTGGTGCAACTAAATAAATAAATCAATTAATAAATTTTGAAGAACATGTACGTCAATCTGAATGTTTTATATATTCATAAAAATTATGTAGCTTGTAATGTTGCAAATAACATTCGTCAACGTGGCGTCAAAAGGAATGAGAAAAACATTTGCTACACGGTATATACCTATATCTAACTCTACAATGTCTCAATTAAAACATTAAAAAGCTACAAACATCCAAACGAACAATAAAAAAATATATAAATGGAAAATAAACACGACATGATTGATGCCGAAATATTATCGCTGCACTTACCGGGAGATGAGGTTTAGATATAAATTGAAAAAAGGATGCTATACTGGAAGGCGTTTGAAGCAATCTTGTTCTAAAAAAGCAGTATTCTATAGTGAAAAAATCACAAAAAAAATGCAAAAAAATTTAAATACAAAGAGAAATACATATATATTTGAATTTAAAGTAATTCACTATTTGACACGTGGTTGATTCAAACGTTTTCATAGGATGATGATAAAACATCAGTCATTTCATTCGTAAAGCCTGTATAGATTTAGCGTAAGTATGAAACAATGTATGTTCATATGAATTTTAGTTTCATCTCGTTGCCAAAATGCTGTTAGAGCACGTCATGACCACATGGGCGTAAGTCTTATAACATTTACGCTAAGCCTATAGTAGTGGAAGCGTTTTGACAATACTTCTGATGATGGAAATATCCAACGAATATTCTTATATATATATTATATTCTTATATAATATTCTTATATATCCAACGGTCTTCGCAGCGTTAGGATTAATATATTTGTAACCACCCCAGATAATGTCTTTCAGTAAGAACGTCTTAATTTTATTCTAACACTGTTTTAACGCCAATAATAAACATAAAATCGTAACAAATAATACTGATAGTCGAGTTTTTTAAAACAAGTGAAAATAATTTGGCAAAAAAATCCTCAAACATATTTTTCTAAATATCTTTCAAAACGCGTCAAGGCTGAAAGGATGGGGATATTTGGCACTCGGTGCTTTCTGCCCGCCCCGTGAGGGACCCGACGTACTGGTATGTCTCATATGACGAGAACAATTTAAATGTATTAACCTACAAAGTTATATATTGCAACATACATTAAACGAGGCGAGTTCGCGCCAAAACGATAGTCTAAAATGTCAATAACATATATAAAAAATACAAACACAATTAGTACAACATTCACCAAAACAATATTAATAAACTACACACACACACACACAAACATCCAACATACATTTGAAACATGACAAGAACGTGCAACACATATGAAAACTCATGCCGTGCGTGATATGAAACATGTAAGTAATCGTTATTTAACGTGAGCGCTCAAGATAATGGCCGCGAAATATATTCGGCTGGTTCCTTATTTAACCACAATATGTATTATACGTAACAATAAAAAGACAATCTTTGAACTAATTCACCAGTTCCTACAATTCTGAATACAATCACAGCCCCTACTACATTATTCCACGTAGTACTGCACCCTTCTGCACACCCCATTGGTGAAATACGGGCGCGATATGATAATATCACGTAGAACGAGGAGAAAAATTTTTAATCTAAGTTTCAATGTATTTTGCATAACACACAGTTTAAAACAAAAAATAATAATTGATGACTATTATTAAAGTAAAAAAGAAGTGCAGAATTAGTGGCAATGAAGCCGAAACTTGAATAGATTGAAAGTTGTATGAATAGGAACATTTTATCAAATCGTCCTATTAGCGAGTTCGATGTCAGCGCTCAAATCAAATACCGAAAACTGCAATAGGACCGCCATATATCTCTCCTCTTTCTACTGCTGAGCTTTTTAATACAACAAATTATAAGCAAAATAAACATTGTAACTGCAAAATATTTGTATACATACAATGATTCAACATTCAAAACTAAATCATGAAAAGATAATAAAATTTTCCAACAATCTGTCTTTTTATTTGGTGTTTTGTACAAAAAAAGAAATTGACAGAATTTTATCATTTATACCATTTTAAGCTTGTAAGTTATAATAGGTATTAAGATATCTTCATTACATACAATATGCAGACATACGTTTCAGTGAGAATCATTCCACTTTTATCATATACGGAGGTCCTATATCATTGCAAACCAAAACGAAAGGTACACACGCGCCAAAGCGACAAAGCTCGCACCCTTAGCCTAAACCGTGTTGTCAGTAGTAGCTTCGAAGGTCTGTTTCTCCTTTGAAAAGATTAAAAAAAAATTTTTCTTTTTGGAACGCATTTAAAATTGAAATATATGAAAAAGTATTTAAGTTCAAAAGTCTTATCAACCGTAGTAATCTTCCAAATAACTAGAGATAATATCAGGAAAGAGGAGGCATAAAAGAGATAACATTTAGATGAAAAAAAGTGAACGAGACTGAATTCTACCGAATTCTATAAGGGACCATTATGTATTTATTTATACATATATGTTTGTGCAGTAGTTCAAGTGTTTACACGCATGTTATTTCACCAATCAAGGTACTGTTTAGGTAATACGGTTTGTTACGGAAACCACGCCCACTCCATCCTATATCTTCTCTAGCATACGCATACGGCGAGGAGAAGGAAACCTTCGGTCGGCCGGTTAGTCCCGCGCACCGAGGCGAACGGTGACAGAGGCACGGTACCGGCGCGGCGGGGCGTTCAGAACAAAAACTCTAGGCACGCGACAAGCACGTAGAGAGCGGTGCTCTCTGGCGCGTCGGCCGGCTGGCGGCGCGGCGTGCGGGGCGCGGGGCGGGGAGCGGGGCGGCGCGCGGGGCGGGGCGTACCGGCGCGGCGCGCGTCCAGCGACGCGGCCGGCTGCAGGAACCACTCCGAGCGCGTGCGCATGCGCGCGCGCTGCCGCTCGTGCACCTACGCACCGCGCCCACCACTTAGTGCGCACGCACGCCACCTCGCCACCACTCGCGCCCGCTCGCAATAATAACCCTCGCTCAGAGCAGATGGTTCCCACTCGCTACTCCCTCGACCGCTTATAAACATTTACTAACTACCCTATTTTAACATCGTCCTGGTTAAATTAGCATCGCGGTTCCCCTGCTACTCTGCCTGTTCCTATGGGAGTCCTTACCCGTGTTACACCCGTTAATAGAATTATGAAAATTATCTCTGACATTTCTAAAAATTCGGAATTGAGGCTTTCTTTTGTTCAATATGATGTTCAAGTCACCCTACTATTTATAAAAGCTAACGAATGTATTTCTTCTATCTGTATATACCGATTTCATCAACCTCATCAGAATGGCAATCCCCTACTACTTAGACACCCACCACAACAAGAATATTATTGAGCAGTATGAGTTCTCAAAAGTTAATGATGTTATAAAAAATGAAACAAGAATGTTACTTTCATTAGTATGTCTATCTATCAATTTCTCTACAAATATTAGTAAAATAACAATAAAACGTTAGGTAACTTATTGCATACATTGGAAAGGAAAATTACCATTACCATTGGAAACATTATTTATTAATATTACTACTACTTAATTCATATCATAATCATAAACACAACCATAAACTAATTGACAAAGTTTTTTTTTTTAAATTTATATAAACAAATGCATCTTTGCATACTCAATTCTCACAGTCCGTCAGTACCTGCCTAACCCTATGCGAATAGTTCAGAACCACAATAAAAAATTTACATAAAACAAGCAACAGAAAAAAACCTCTACACACTTATATACCTTAATGTAACTTACATAAGGCAAAAAGTGAAACTAATATTTCTTTTTTAATAAAATTCAAACACGCAGATTGATAAAACGGCCTGCACAGCTCGATCTACATCGACACAAAGCGTTTTCGTGAACAACAATATATTACAGCGTTCAGAGAGAGGACGAATGAGACAATTTAGACAATGGAGGGTTCTAGATGGAATTAGAAATATATGAGAACCTTTTAATTTACCTCTGAAGTGAGACTCGTCATGCATTTAGTTGTGATCTCAACCAACGACAAGTACTCTATATGTTCATTGCTATGAATGAACGTTAAAAATTTGTAACATATACACCTTTTATTCACATATAAAAGTGAAGATTTGATCATTATCAATACTTTTGTCAGTGGTTGAGATTGAAGAACAGTAAAGTGGGATAGAGCTGGCGAGCGATAAGCTCAGTGGGTGGTCTACGGGTGGCTATTGAGTAAAGTCTTTTCACCATATTTTTTTCACTTAAAAAATAATTCCTTTAAGGCTCGCTAGAATTTAAACATACACCAAATTAAAACCAATATGTATATATATACATATATGGACGGATTCAGGACAGATCGCAGAGTTTCGCAGAAGAAAGGTTGTTTAATTTAAATTAGATTTTTTTAGTTACAATTTCTCATTCTTTAATCTATTAATGCTTTATGTTTCAAATTTTGTTTTTTTTTTAACTAACAATGAAATGGTACATTAGTTATGGCGTAAAGGTCTATACATAGATCATAATACAACTAAATATCTACTAATAAATAATGATATAAAATTACTAAAAAGGTTTACTGAATGCATTTTTAATAATATTTCAATAAATTTCACTGAGATATTCCATAGTATATAGATATCATCACATGGACTTGACAGGTAATTCAAGTGTGGCAACACTTGAATTACCTGTCAAATCTTGACTTGAATCTAATTAGAATCATTTTTGTATTAAAGTATCACACAATTTCGAGAACTTTCCAGAAAGAAATGTCAATTCTTTGCTAAGTGAACAATATTGTTTTCTAATGCGAAACTCATGCAATTAATCCCAGTATAAATAATATATAGGAACCGATTTACAAATTTATTTTTCCTATTGTATTCAGAGTAATTCAAAGTGCCACTTTCTACATTTTCATCCAAATAACTTGACCTATTCATTAAAAGTATTGGAGTCAGATTCAATTAATTACTTGTATAATATGTGTATAAGATTCAAGAGAAAATGAGGAAAGTTTAATTCTATTTATGAAGTTTTCAATACAATTACAAAATTTTATCTAGTTTTAAATACTATTAGTTACGACTGAAGTAAATATATATTAATACTGAAGTTGAAGAAGTTAATATATAATATAAAATACTAAAGTTACCAAGATAGAATATTTCACACTGGCAAATTTTAAATTTCACATATTTAATTGAAAAATGTTCTCAGTCTTACTATGTATAATACTTGAAAAACATGGAATGTTCCAAAAATGTGGGTTGTCATAAATATTAATAAGTGTATCTAAAATCGTACAAAATGTATCTCAGTGTACTATGAAATGTTCCAAGAAAATGGATATTCAATTTTTTTTTAAAAAGTGAATCTAAAATAGTACAAAATGTACTTCAATTTACTATGGAATGTTCCAAAAAAAGGGGATTATCATTTTTTTTTTAAGTGAATCAATGTACTACTGGGCGTGACATTAAAACTGTGTATTACCTTTAACAATAACAGTATTACCTTTCAAAAATCTGTTCTAATAGAACAGATTTTTTAAAGGACTTTTAATAATACAGGACTTCTTGATTTAAACTTTAAACCCGCCCAATGTGAAATAGCCTAATCGGTGTACTTGACGCAGTTGAAACACGGTATGTTATAGAGTAGCGGGACATGTACCTGCGGCAGGTAGGACAGGCTCTTGGTGCTCTCGGCGTACTTGTTGATGACGCGCAGCTCCTCCAGCGTCATGTGCGGGCTGGAGTTGCTGCGCGACGACTGCGACGACGAGCTCACCGACACCTGCAATATATATTACACATTATTAATACACATTACTATACATTGTTGCACATTATTACACATTACTATACATTATTGCACATTATTACATATTACTATACATTATTGCACATTACTTTACATTATTACACATTATTATTACATATTACTATACATTATTGCACATTATTTTACATTATTTTACATTATTACACATTACTACAAATTATTACACATTAATACACATTATTGCACATTACTATACATTATTACACATTACTTTACATTATTGTAGATTATACACTATTGCATTACCAATGTATACTTATTGAAGATGACTTCAAATGATTACTATCCAGCTTCGTATACGGTTCAATTGCTAGAAAATCAATGCATATTTATGAAAAATAAATACATCAGCGGCGTCAATATAAGGTAGCTTAACGTTTTATACTACTAATGTTTGAAAGATGAAACTCTTCATATGAGCATATGATATGAAATGAAATAATTGCGACGAGCCCACACTGCATGTGCAGTATCTAGCAGCCGCAGATCTACACTAATGACTAACTGTACGTCCAGATATCGTCATCGCCTGTAACAATCTAAAAAGGCTTAGAAAGCAGGTCACCTTAAAGATGCTCTCCTCGAGCGAGATCGACAGGCGGGTGCAGGAGTCGAGCAGGCTGTGCTCGGGGATGATGCCGAGCCCCGCGCCCGCGCCCGCGCCGCCCGCCACGCCCACCAGCGCCGGCATCGATTGGCACTCCTCCGACTTCGATAGACCTGATTTTAATATGCACATCGATGTATCAAGTTCATAATATTTTATTGTGATAAAATAGAGGTCACACATATCTGAATCATGTCGAGTGTTCTTAAAATGTATTAATGTTTTATTATATTAACGCTTATAAAGAGGACGCTTATAACGCTTATTAGGAACGCTTTATAAAGAGTTCATTTTTAGAAGAAATAGTTAAAATAACACATCTGATTTTGAATATCCACAGAAATTTTGCACGAAAATAAACATTTAAAAATCGATGTTATAAAATCGATTATGGTTTCGATTGAATGGTACACCACTGAACACGCTTCAAGATAAAAATAAATGTACTTAGCGGTTTTTACAGTAATTGAGTTACCAGATGTTTTATAGATTAGCCCATTTACAATGTAACTTGGCAGTTTAACCCAGAAAACAAAGTACTTCAGATACAATAAAATAAATGCCACAATGTTTGAAGTCTTACAGTGTCGGAATAAAATATTATTTGGAGAAGAACAAGACATATTTATATGGTGAAACACAGTACAAAAAAATCATGATCTCATCTCCAATTGTGATCATATCTTAACTCTGTTATTCATAATGTCTTGTTAAATATTGGGACAAACGAAATTCAAATCTATGTCTAAACTTACAAAGATTACATTGTAATACATTTACAGTACGAACTTTAAAATTTTGAATAGTTACATTTTCATATAATTGAAGGTAAAATTCATATCCTTATTCAATATTTCACTAAATAATACACAAATTAAATTGAATGTAAGTTGTGCAGACTGCTCTTGTGATACAAAGACTTAATAAACAATAGTCAAAACAACTACCCACCGACTAAATAAATGTCACAGGATATTAGTGTTGCAATAATAATGAGGATTAAAACACAAACGATATGATAGAAAAAACAAATTATCTTGATGGGCAACATTCAACTGATGATTTGAGAACACTACGAGGGTCGTTTGAAAATCAGACATTTCTCATGTTAACATCAAAGTGCCACCAAAACCCACATTACTGATATTAAGGAATGAGGTCTAAAATTTTATGCATACGATGACAACACTACTAGGAGCCGTGTCTGTTAATTTAATCTTGTATACATACATATAGGTAACTCACCAATATTTTTTGTACAATATATTTGAATAAATATTTAATATTAAAACTGCTGTATGTTAGCAACTTATATGAGTCTCATTGAGAGGACCTGTGGAAAATTTAAATACATTACCGAATGTTGTATGTGAAGAAATATGCTTTAAAAAATTCGACCTTTAAATCCGTAGATATTAAAATGTTTCAAACTTAAAATTTTTAGATCTTTCGTAATTATCCAAAAATGTTAAACATTCTTTATATAAACCTAAATTCAAAATACAATACATACCTTCTAAATTAAATTTATTCCCCCAACGGTCGCATTCACACTGAAGCCATGTTTTTTCAGCTTCCAACGATAATTGTCCTGGAAAAGAAAAAGAAGAAAGTGATAGCCTAGTGGCTTGAAATTCGATCTCTCACTCAGGGAGACCGGGTTCTAATCCCGGGCGCGCACCTCTTAAAAATGTGCGTTTTAAATTTAAATATCACTAGCTATTCGGTGAAGGAAAACATCGTGAGGAA
>DWEJ01001708.1:0-12541 GCA_018245835.1 Mysoria sejanus stolli | reverse complement strand
TTTAATAAAATAATGACAGTAAATGCAGGCATTGAGGTAGACCAAGACACATTTATCTTCACCATATAGGTCAAATACTGGCTGATAGGAAATACACACAGAGTTTAATAAAATAATGACAGTAAATGCAGGCATTGAGGTAGACCAAGACACATTTATCTTCACCATATAGGTCAAATAATGCCTGATACGGAAGACAATATTCAAAACCGGGGCGCGTGCATGAGAGATAAATGTAAAAGGAGAACAACAGATCTTTAAGAAGAGCACTGGCGCTCTATGCTTCCTGCCTACCCCTTAAGAAATCTAGCGTGATGATATAATAGTAATGATGACAGATTTATGAACTATCAAAGCCTCTTTAAAATACCCATACTTACGTATAACATGAAACCACTAGAAACAATTATTTACAATGTAAACTTGAATATTAATAGGTTTTATGTTGATAGGTACAACGTATTGATTTAATATACACGTACGGAACAATTCTTAGAGCTCAACAATTTATGTTCACATTACATATGAAGCGGATAGACGAAAGCAAGATTTATAGCATCGGCAATAAACGCGAATATTAAACAAACTATTTGCGGTTTATGACCAACTCTATCCGCAGTTGAAAGTAAACACATATTCTTAACTCACCTTCTAAACATATCCTCGGTGAAGATGTCGTGCGGTGTTCTACTCTTCTCCTTGTCCCCATCTTGGAACTTGGTTAGGTCTTCGTTAATAAAATTGCCTTTGCCCTCTAAAAACTAAAGACAATTATAATTTTTATCGCTAACTGCCATATCTTCGCGGCGTCTCGGGAAATTGTAAACAAGATAATTATGGCGATTATTATTTTTATTTCTCAACTTCTACTACATAAAAATATTCTAAATGACAAATTAAATACACGTTTTTTGTGAACCATTTGCTTTTGAAATATTACGCATTTAACGACCATAAAAATTTAATACAGTAATTGTTCAACGAATTTTACCGAAACGGTGAATAATTCGAACGTCTATAGCTATTCAGCTATTACTTAATAGCATGAAAGACAAAGTGTTCAGTTTGAAGCACCCCATAACATCTGTGCCTGGAGATAAACAAATCAAATATAGGTACACCATCAAATGTGCACAAATTACACCAGAACTGTGGATAACACGTAATCTTTTATGAATTGTGGATTCCCGCTATTCAATTTCATGTTACTGGTAGTAATAGCTGTCCATTAATATCCGAAGATTTACCCAAGCGTCTTTGGCACGTTTAACAAACTCTTTAGCCTCTGTGTCGGCTGGATGATTGCAAAGCACCGAACAAGCATGTGAAAAAGGGTTGTACAGTCCTGCGTAGGGTCGTAGTATGAACGGAGCCGGCGTCACCTCACACCGCAGTTCCACATTTGACTGAAATGAAAATATAAAATTTATCATTGGAAATTGATAAAGAAATAATAGTTAGCCCGTTATTCAAAGAACAGGTAAAAGCTTATTTTTATGTTATAATATGCGAAGATTGTAAACTCAAATTAAGTCTCGTCTTAAAGACATTACCGCTGGTAACTTGTTTAAGTGAACATAACAAGTTCACTTTCGAGAATGAGTGGATATAATTGTAGAAAATAATCGTAAAATCTTAATAGACACGTGTTAGGGTTATGTAGATACTTCCCTCGACTGATCATTACTTATTGCATCAATAAAACTCGCTTCAGATATAGTATTAATTATGTTTTCATATTACCGATTCTAAAATATATATCCTTAAATACATAGTTGAACCTAATGTAAATAACCAGGTGTAAAAATCATTGAATGGTCATAAATACTTATATTTTAAGAAAAATAAAATGTATACATACTTACCCTTTGTTTCAACAGTGGTGGTTTTTGTGGCACACTCGCTAATAGTCCTGTATTACTCGTAATTCCCATATTTTAATATTTTATATACTAAGTATCCGATTTCAGAGAATTTCTGTTCAATATTGATCAATCTGTCTCCTAGTAACATAAAATGGTGATATCAAACCGTTGTATAAAACATTATAAATATCTGAATATTTCAGTAATTCAGTAATTTCACATTGACACATGCAGTTTTATTCTTTTAATTATTATTAATCCTCTATAATGCGAAGTTATTATTTTATCATACATATTTACTTATGCCAGTATATGTTGCACATTTGAATCAAAGTCTGTACCTACTTATTATAAAGACATAGTGAATAGAACAATTAAAAGTCTATAGTTAAAATATCTTTATTACAATCGCTCTGTCTGAATGTCTGACAGTTAATTATTTTCTCATCAAACATTAAACTTCCTGACATCTGAGAAGGAAGTTCTAGCATTACTACTAAAATCTTATAATTAGTAACGTACTTTAATGACTTTTTGTGACTGTCCCAACATTGAGGTCATATCTGATGTGTTATGGTCATTTTATGTCAAAAAAATATGCATCAAGTGTCAAGTTCAACTGGATTTCTACTCTAAGACTATTACAAATTACAGAATAGGCACTAGTGCATTAGTCTATTTTTTCTATAGGTCTAAATTAATCATATACCGATAACTCATTTTAGCACTGAGTAGAACACTGTGTTCCTTTCATTATCTATGTCAATTTCTTTATATCCTCTATCAGAAATTCTCAATATTCTTTGACACTGAGTATTACTAATATCTGTCTGTAATTCAGTAATTAAAAGAAGTTTGTTTTACATTAAAATTAAATTACTACATATTGCTATTTAAATTAAATTTATTCAGTATTTTAAAAGATTTATAAGTTTTGTAGAAACGATATCAATTTTTAAACTTTCTTAACAACCTATTGTAATAAACAGATTTCATCATCATGTTATTTCTCTTTACTGAGCATAACCGACGTATTGTACAAATATCAATGGTATAATTTATTTTCTTATTGTGGGTATTAAAACAAAGAAATGTTTTTTTCACATATATTATTCAAAAAAATTTACACAAAAGCACTAAGACATCCATTTAACCTTATTGTCTAAATAAATGAAGTTTTAAACCGACACGCAACCTCTTAATTAAAAGATATAATTTGTCTCTAAAAATAATACTCATTTCTCTTTTTTATATATCGGAAAGTAACTATGGCATTATTAACATAACACCTACTAAGCGACGTCGTGAATTTTATTAAACTAGTATAATCTATAATTTTTTATTTTACCTCAACTCTAATATGATCTATTTGTTACAAAGGGATTTTATATTACAATATAGTGCAATAGAATTTGAATGTGTACATTGGGTGAAAATTACAACTATAAATTTACACTTTAACCACATAGTATTAATTCATAACTTCATATAGCAAAAAGTCGAAAGAATACAGTTAAAGAAGAAACGCTTCGCTTTCAATTTATTAAAAATCACAATGTTTTGGTGTTGGTATCATAATTGCTATAACAGTTTTGTAAATAATGTTCCTCCATTATCCATTAAAAATCAGGTCTAACGTGATACATTTAAATATACAGTGATCAAAATATAAAAACGCCATTGAGCAACAGATGTAACTCATTATAAACAAAATACCGCTGGTAATTTATATTCGTATCTGTATACGTTTCGCTGAAATGTATATTTTGTACTTCAACAGGTTCCAATTAAAATTAAGCGTGAAACCAATGTGCTTTACAAAATTGTAACAGTACATTGTCATGGCTGTTAGTTATATGACGTTTTGTATATGGAGATCTCTCTACACGAGATACGAGTATTTCAGGCGAATTGATGTTTCGCTCATTAATACCGCACAGTGATTTATTATATAAATAATGGTTTCCATAATCACAAAATGATTTAATAAAAACATTTTCAGTGCCGTTGCAATACAAAAGGTGAAGTCGCCACGATACGCCTGTACACTTAAAACGCTAAATACAACGTAATAAGCGCAAAAAGTTAGCAGTTTCTATATAGTGTCGAGTCACTTACAACATAACATAGAAAATAATACAGTAGTCTTTTACGATACAGAAATAAAACTACTCAGACATTGAAATTTATGGTTGTAGTAACATTAGAAGTTCCATTATAAATAAGAATGTCTATGACTTTTAGAAAGCCCGTTGCGTTGTTGATTATCAGCGAACATAAAACGTAGTTTATATCATTGCAACATATCATTAGCAGTCATAATGTTTAATTAAAAAAATGGAACTCCTGCGAACGAGTTACATCAAACGAAAATACATTTTTATGATTTTATTAATGGCATCAACGATCTCACGATCTCGCAAGGTCACCATTTTTCACCTTTCAATTTAAGCCAGCCTTTGTAATTGTAGAAACTATTGCGTTCCGTCAATAACAATCCGAACGCGATGAATTGATTATTTTAAACAGGCCCCTCGCGAGATCTCTAATATATATATGTGAACGTAATTAACTTTATAAATGCCCGAGCACACGATCTATATATATAATCTATGCGAGCGAAGATTTTTTAAAATAATTGTTTATAACAACTATGCAGTAAATGTTTAAACGTGTCTAAAATTAAAAATCAATGTAATCAACACATACAAAACTTTGAATTTACATAAGAATACTATACATCTTTGTTACACACCGATTATACGAAAATGCAAGTCGATTGATTAGAAAGGTAAGTGACAGTTCTAACACTGGGTCTTGTACGTTATTACCGTAAAAGTTATTAAAATATACATTTTGAAGTTATTATTGCGTCAGCGGCGTTTATAAAAGATTACTGTAGTCATGTGGTCCATTCACATGAATGTTTACCAGCACCCACCCATAACTTATTATTATTATATATAAAAAATAATTTAAACTAACAGCACTCTATATAAAATGTGTGACTTTCATGTAGTCACTCACAAATAATCTTTAATTATGACTAGTAGTTAAGAAATAAATTTGAGCATGGAAAACAAGCGTACTACATGACCATGCAACTATAAAAATATTATAAAAACTTAAATATTAAGTTATAAATATAAATTACAGGTATCGTCACACCAAAAACGTCCCTTTAATGTAACACTAGTGTGAACACTGAATTATTTTACAATGGTTTGGTACCCATCGTATTATTACTCGATTACGACAACGTCATCGGCCGTCAGCCGCGTGGCGGGACACTATGGGCGCGAACCGCGTGCGGCCTCTTCCAACGCTCGTACCTTCAACTCTCGATCACGTTGCTGACGAAGGAAATCTTCGTGGTGTGCTGGGTGCAGGTAGCCTCGTTCTCGCTCCAGGAGCAACTGTCTTTGGAGTTGCTCATGAGCAGCTGCTTGTTGCGCCAGCTGCTCGGCATAGGGTCTACTCAATAGGTCGGGATGTGCGAGAGGTCGATAGGGTGAATTAGCCCCGAGACTTAAGCCTAATGCTTCTTGTTGCGCTTGTGCCGCCTGCTGACCCGGATGTAGGTGTAAATGAGTATGTGAATGAGCATGTGTGTGTGCATGAGTATGGGCATGATATTCTGGATTGATGCCAGCCATTTGCAACCTCACCATAGGGTCCGCTGCTAAGGCAAGCCTCTCAGCCGCCTCAAGTTGCGCCGCTGCAACTCCTGGATGTGGATGGTGAGGATGGTGAGGAGGCGCTCCGGTGACAGGAACCGAAGGCGGTGGACCTCCAGCGCCTGCTGGAGGAATACCCAATCGTTCCAAACGTTCGCGTTCCAATTGAGAGAGCGATGCGGGTCCATGGCCCGGCGGGTATAACCCAAACTGAACAGGTATTGCACCTTGAGGTGGTGGTGGTGGCATTCCATATCTTCTATGCATTTCTAGCCAATGAGGATCCAATGCTCGTGGACCGACGTTATTTTTCAGTAACTCTTCTTTTAATCTGTCATTCAATTCCCGTTCTCTCAATTCTCTTATCTCTCTATCCCGCTTTTCTCTTTCCAAATGTTCGAGTTCGAGTCGTTCTCGTGCCCCGGCCGCACCATACATAGAACTCAACTGATATTGGAGCATTGGATCCATACAGTGTCGTGGTAAATTCCCTGGACTAAATCCAGCATGTGGTCGCGCATACTCTGACAATTGGCGTAAAGCAGGCGTGTCAGGGTATCCCGGAGGGCGAGGAAACCTATCATAAGGTGAAGTTATAGTTTCAATAGCACCTCTTGATGGTGGTTTCGTTTCAGGCTTTTCTGGCGTTGCTATTTTCCTATGAGCCTGTTGAGCTATCTTTTCTCTTTCTTCTCTATCTCTTTCAGCTTGTTTTCTCAGTCTTTCTTCCCGTTTACGAGCTAGTTTCGATTCCGGAACGGGTTTAAAAATTAAATCTGTTCGCGTACATGAGTTATAATCGCCTCTATTCCAATGCCTCAAAAATATAGCCGATTGTGATCGATGACATTCAGTATCCTCGATTTTTGGCTCAGGGCTAGGGCCGTGTGGTATATGTGCTGGACTTGGAATTTCTTCTTCCTCCGGTTGCGACTGCGTTTCTAATTTGAGCTCCGGGTTTTCATCGGGTATTGGTCTTGGAGGACCTCTCAAATGTGGATGGCCATGTGGAAGTTGATGTGGTGATCCTGATCTAGGATGTGTCGGTTGTAAGGCTGCTGCAGCTTGGGCATGCAGCCGAAGACTTTCAATTGAACTTGGCCCCGGACCAGGCGGTAAACCTAAGCCCATCGGATGGCCCATTGTAGGAGGTTGAATCATGAGATGATTTGGATTGCCAGGTAGCATTTTGGGATGATGCCTCAAAAGCATTGAGTCAGCAGGTGATAGCCTCTCTGGGTGGTGAGCCAAGTGATGTGAGTGGTGGTGAGTATGGTTGTTTGTCACATTTACACTAGAAGATGAACTTGTAGTCTGGGATACACTAGCTGATAAATGATGGGGAGAACTAGAATGAGAACTATTTTTCTGTTGCGTGTTAATTTTGTGCTGAATTGACTGAGATGAACTGCTTGATGTTGAATGAGAAATAGAGAGAGTGTGATTTGTACCACCTCCAGCATGACTAGGTTGCTTTTCAGTACTTGTATGCACAGCACTATGGTGGCTTGTTGAATGATGGTGAGTCATAGTCGTTTCATGTAGTTGGTGCCTTTCTGTTGCATTTGGATTCCTTGGATCATCAGAGCTTTCAGAAATTTCTCTAAGTGATCTTGTAGTTACTGAAGAACTTGTGCTATGATGAGAAAGCATTGTAGTAGATTCTATTGTTGATGGTTTCACTGGGTCGTGCCTTCCTGGTGTACTAGACGAAGGATGCATGGGAGGTATTGGATGAGGCTGAGGCAATGGTCCATAGGGATAAGGATAAGGCATTGAGTAACCAGGATGAGGATGTGGATAATAAGGATGCATAGCATGTGCTGCAGCTGCTGCAGAAAGTTGAAATATCGAGGGATGTAGAAGGTGATGGTGAGGGTGATGAAGATGCGAGGCAAATGGATGTGGAGGTGGTCCTGGTTGTTGGCCTGAATGCATAACTGGTCCAGGTATTGTTGCTGGTATTGACAGTGGCGTATGATTCATTAAATTTAGAGCAGAATGAGAAACTGGAGTATTAGGTTGAACTGGTGATGCTGATATATGTCTTGGTTGTGAAGGACTAGTTAAATGTCTCGAAAATGGAGATGTTGTCGCTGAGGGATGAGGGGCATGGCCCTGAGTGCCATTGTGAATTGGTTGACTTTTAATAGGTGTAGGTGTATGAGGACTTTTTACTGGTGGTATAGTACTGGTTGATTCCGAGCCAATGCTTTGACTTGTTGACACTGGAGTTATATGAGGTTGATGTGAAAAGTCAGGTTCCTTCTTTATACTTTCTATCCTTGGTCCGAGGAATGCACTTGGCAGACTTGTATTTTCATTTGTTGGTTGGCTTGGTGGTCTGCTATTATTTTCAATATTAGACATTGATTCTCGGTCTCTTTCTGAACTTAAATGTTGGGCTATTGCACTTCCAATTGGGTATCCTGGAACTTTAACTTCTTTTAGTGATTGTAATGGATCTGACACATTTTGTGTTGATAAGTTAGCTGGCATGTTGTCTGGAACTTCTTGTTTGATTTTGAGATCTTGAGGCATAGATGAATCATTCTGATTAGATTGTGGTGGTATTAAATTACTTGCAGGATGACTATGAGATGGGGTAACTTGTTGTAATAAGGGCGGAATAGAACCAGGTTTATCTAGACCTGGGTGACCTGGATGGCCAGGATGGCCATATAATGAAGCTGGCATAAATCCATATGGTCCAACATTAGAACCACTTCCAACTGATATTAAAGGTCCTGGTGGCAATAATCCAGTAATTGATGGTTGACTAAGAGGTGGTGGCATACTTTGTCCTGAAACAGTTGTATTAGGAATTTCAGTTGGCCTTATATTAAGACTTTCTGGCCGTATAGGAGTTGGAAATATTGGTGGTCTTATACTAGAGCTCTGGCTTTCAGGCTTAGCATTGGGCTGAGTTTTGAGGTCAGTGGGTTGTTTATCTTCTACATCAACATCCTGAGATTTCATTTCTTGTGCATTAGCAGGTGAAACCGGTTCAGTGTTAGCTGTAGGTGGATGTTCCATATGGGGTGGAGATGCTCCACGAGCATTGGTTGGTGAAGGACTGATCCTTTGGAGAGTATCTAATCTTGGTGCAGTTGGAGAATCAACTTTGTTAGCAGTAGATATTGTAGCTGTGAAAATTTCAGGAGTGTTTTGATTTTTGATTTCACTAGCTTCATCTCTGGGTTCTAATTTGATAACTGTCTTAAGTGGATTCATATGAGGATTAAGTTTATTACAATCACCTGCAAAATTAATATTAGCAGGGTATGAAAATGGAGGCATTCCACCACTATAGTCCTTGGCATTTCTTATTATTGAATTATCCTTTGTAATGTTAACAGGATTAAATATGTTATTAGGAACACCTTCAATTTTTATACCATGTGTAAGTTTTGGATTATATATATGACTGTCTTTTACGAAAAAGTTGGTGTTCTCTAAGTTTAGTGGTTTATTTTGTTGGTTGAGAGGATGTCCAGAATAGCTGTGTGAAAGAGGATCTTTTGGGAAATCATCCTTTTGCAGACTATGAAGTTGGTCTTCTGGGTCAATCTCTTCTTTTATTTTAATTTTATCCATTACTTCTGTAGACATAGGAGTAACTTTAGGAATAATAAGCTCAGTTTTAGGAAACATTGCAAGTGGTCTAGGTTCAACAGTTTCTGGATTTTTAGGTATATTGTTATCAGTTTTAAGGTCTAATACTGGCCTTTCTTCCTTCTCAGAGATGACCTTGAAAATAGGTGGTAGAGGATCTTTCTCAATTTTAATAGTTGGTTCAACAGCTTCAGTTTTAACTTGAAGTTCTAATGTTTTTATTTGTTCAGAATCTGTTTCTTTATTCTGCTCGGTATTTTCTTTATCAATCTTATTGAAACTAAAGTCACAGGCCTCTGGTTCAGGTTCTGTACTTTCTGTTTCATCCATTGCAGGGAAACTGTCATTGGTAAGACTTTCAGATGGACTTTCAGGTGGATTATCAGCCCTCTTCTTCTTCATTTGTACATCACCATCCATGATCCCTTCTATCTTTGTATCATCTGGAAGACGTTTTTTAACTTTAGACACATCAACTTTACCATTGACAACTTTCTTTTTGGGATCCTTGTTCACTGGGGATGATAAAACCTTATCTGGAGTGTTATTTGTACTTGCCAAATTACTTTGTGTACTAGTTTTGTTGGGTTTCTTAGTCTTAGAATCACTATCACTTTCATCCTGAGCTTTCTTTCCATTAGGTGTAGTTTGCTCTTTAGACTTATTCCTTGTTCTCATCCTACTTGGTGAATCTTCTGGATTATCACATGTCCTACTAACATCTGCTTTAGCAAGATCACCAGCATCCCTAGAATCACTATCTTCTTCTGAGTTTTCATCCTCTGTAACAGAACTCATTTCACCAGCTTCCTTGGGATTTGGTGAAGGTCTTGAACCATTTGTTTCAGGCACTGTCGGAGTGGCTTCTGGAGTTTGCTCTTTAGGTGTTCCAGCACGTGAATTTCTAGTATTACGTACACGTCTTAATGAAGCTTGTCTTCTTCTTCTATGTGGTCTATTACTACTAGCACCAGGAGTCTTCTTCCATAAATAATAAAACTCAACTAACTCAGCAGTATCTTTATGAGGAAGTAAGTCTTTTCTAATTTTAAAAAAATTCTTACCAAATTGACGGATGCCCTTGACAAATCTTTTAGTTTCCTCTTCGGACCATTTTTTTTCTATGCCTTTTGGAACTGGGCACTTAACTAAAGCCTGAAGAGCACGCCCAGGGTCGTAGCCAGAGTCATGTAGGACGTCGAGAGCATTGATAGTAGTATCGTCACGACTGGCTGCGACACAGCCGTCGTCAGGCGAACCACCATCACACATTCCAGCAAATGCTGCCATGGAACGCGCAGCTCGAAGATACATTACAAGGTCTCTATCAGTAGCCTGTGCTGGAAGCCACCGAAGTTCCTCTCCACCTGGACACGGTTCGTCGGGTCTCAGGGGGCCGCTCGTACGCATATCCGGTAAACACGCGTATATATCTTTGTCTTTCACAGGTTGATTCGGTGTGCCCACTTGAACCTCCCCTTGGGTCTGGGCCATGGTAATGCAGGATCACCTGTCTCACGTACTACTCAATACGCAAAGTCACAACACACAAACTGTCACTCGATTACATATTGTTCAACAATAACATCGCAAACACTCACTAAAGTTCCTTTTTAAATATTAGTCTGACGGTCCGTAAGGCAGTAAGTATGCCAATACACATAATTATTACACGATGCATTGTGCTTCATTTTATTTACTTATATGATACACATGTAATACGATTTGAATACTAGTTTAGTCGTTTTCTAAAAATATGTCTAATAAGTCAGTATTATAATATAATTCACTTCTATTTTAGTAAATGCTATCTACATGCTACCCTTTTGTTTAGCTTCACCTTTCTTTAGATCTTGCCATAGATAAATTGATTTCTATAAAATGGCTGCCACGAGAGGACATATTTGTTAAACGTTTCTTTATACACAGAGTTTCCGTGATGACAGTTTTTTCTGAAAACTACACATATACGAAATATGGCCCTTAATAAAGAAAAATTTCTAAAAATAATATTTGATTGAAATTTAGAGAATCAACAAGAAATGGAACTGTCTCTATTCCTTTATGGTTTTCATTATTAACATTTGACATGGAGAAATAATTTTGCGTACAATGAAAAGCACATGGTAAAGTTGAATACATAATAATACTAAATCTCTATGGTTAGTGCGCTATAAAAATAACATTTCAAAATAATTCCGTATATATTATATACATGCGCAATATATTTTGTTATAAAATTTTGCAGCGTTTTTTGATGCATACCCATTAGTCTAAAATATTGTAATTAAATATCGATCATTTTTACCTGTAATACAACACTAGTATGTCAATATTTAGTTTCCGAGACTGTTGGTTGACAGATACAATTGTTCGCTGCCATTAATTTGAGAATATTATAAGTACCAAAATTCAATAATTCTTAAAAAAGCTATTGTTTACATTGTCATTAATAGGCAGTAACACACCATGGCATCCGATGATTCAGATGACGAACCTTTATCGGTTTTGGCAGCCGCTAAGAAAACAAATAACGACAATTCTAAATCTGATTTTTATTCAATGGAGGAATCGAAATCTAAGAGGCAAAAGTTAAATCCGTCAAGAAAGTCTGCTTTAACAATAAGAATAAATCGTAAGCTCAATATTATAACCACACCCACAGTTATAGATAGGCCTTCAGATGTTTGGCTATATTTAAAAGACTTGAATCCAACTGGACCCTATAAATGCCTTTTGTGCACAGATTGGTTCATAAACCGCTCCAAAATGGTAGTGCACTACGTTCTTAATCATAGAAAGGACTTTTGTGGCATTTGCAGGTAATTTTATTAACTTGTAACATTTTTATCTCATTCTGTTTATGCTCCCACTGGCATCTACTTAAGCAGTGCAAAAAGCTGTGCTCTTCAATCCCCAATTCATATGTCTCACATTAGATTATAAACCAAAACCCATTCATCATTAGTCTATATCTAGCAGTGAATGAAGATAGGCTGACAATGATTTTAATCCATATTTTATTCCTTATTCTAAGGTTACTCATGACTTGTTGGGGCCCCCCTGGATATTGCTATGAGGAATGACGTTTTATAAATATGAATTCAAATTATTAATATGGAAAACATAAGTAAAATGTTTAATCATATATAGAAATTATAATACAATTAAATTTTACATGTTAACACTTTAGCCTTTTTTTGAATAACTTGAGTATGTCAACTAATACTCTTCAGAAGGTGATATGGGGACATGATATATTGTCATATTTTAAAAAATTATCTAACATAATATCATACCTGTAACCCCTGAAGAAGTAGATAGAGTAGTGTAGACACTCTGACATTCACAAGGTTACATTTGTCCCACCATTGAGTACATATC
>DWEJ01001707.1:0-12544 GCA_018245835.1 Mysoria sejanus stolli | reverse complement strand
CATAAGGCCCCACGTTTGCTTTTACCTATAAAATCTATACTAAATAACCTACTAACCTAACCCCGAGCGGCGGTAGGTTTAGATTCACCAATCAATTGTTAATAATGATCAAAACCCAAATCCATTTTTTTTTATTTCACACCAAAAGCCAAAAAAAGAATTTTAGCCTTAATAGGCTTAATAAGGGAGATGGGGCTTAATGTACCTTGTACGGCCACAATGTCTGGTTTAGGACGAGTTTTAAAACGCCTCGCCCCACAATAATGGAAAGTATACCAAAACCAGTGCCGCAGCCAATGTCTTAATAAGTATTAACATCGTTCATTTAAAGAAAAAACGGCTGTATTAGAACTAAGACTGAAACAAGTTTAAAAACTGTAAATATTCCGGCAGATAGACGATTCAATCATTTACCATTTCAAACATAAAAGCATTTTCTTCGATAAGCATATTTATTCATTGCCTCTTTGTGTATGCATAGCTTGATGCAACAAGTCAATCAGGTTCGAAGGATGAATTGATACGCAGATTAAGGAGATTTGGAAATAATTACTGGGTCCTCGTACTTTTAATACTAAGATATATATGTGCGTGTGTTAGAGAGAAACAAGTAAACAGATAATGATAATAATAATTATTATATCATTGTTTTTTATCATAAAGATTGTGAGAGAGTATCAAGTGCCATATATGTTTATCATAGCAGCCTTGCAGACTAGCAGACGTGACTTGCTACAATAAAGAAAAAACTACTCAAATACTTTCGAGAAATTGTTATTGAATTGCACTATAAGATACCAAAATACATTTATGACTAAAGGTTACGGGAGCCGCATCGATCTTAGTTTAAACTACAGACGGCTACCTTATAATACATTATATTATAATATACTACCTTATAATACATTGTATTATGATATATTATAATGTATTTTATGGATAAATCTGGTACAAAGTCGTTATGGCTCGCTGCAGGAGTGCGGGACTTTACATTCCCTGGTGGAGACCTGAAAAACATTTCGCGGCATTCCTATCGTGGTGGTGGATATTTGAGACTGAAGAGCTACTCGTATATTTGCACAGCTTTGATAATACAATTAATGTTTTATAAGACTAATAATCCGACACTTATTTTAAATGAAGATCTAAATAATAACTTTTAAATAAATAACTTTTAGTGGTTGTTCTAAGGTGTTAACGTGCTTGGGGTTTTCCCTAGATTTTGAGTCATCTCTATCCCCAATTTCCAAAAATTTGGTTCTACAATGTTGATATCATAGTGTAAGAGAGAGAGAGAAAGAGAGACAAACGGAGTTCCTATGGCAATTGATACATTAATTATTCACCAATCCATTATTTATACAGGTTTTATGCGAATGACGTACATACTGTGACCTGTGTGAAATGATCTGTAATACATCCGATTAGAACCGAAATGTAGGTAATCATGAACAACGAAATATATGTCTGTTTAGCGTTATCACACCGCTGTTAATTGTACCAATTTGAAACTGGTAAATTGTCGTGGATAATGGCTTGTTTAAAATCAAACATGTTTTAGATATAATAAGAAAATATAATGATGATATCTGTAGCAATTATTGTTCTGTTTATCAATCGAACTTTGTAATTATCAGCGCAATAACGAATGCAAAAATAAAATTGATTTAAAACGATTGCTACTCCTTCAGGTTTTATGATATTCAATAATAGTAAAGTTCAAATGGGAGGTAGTTCAACGAACCGCAAGCTTGATTACCGGCCATACGTCTGTACATAGGACTAAAGTCCAAAACCAATATTGAAGATGTAATGCGAAAACCTACACGCTTTCCGTTAAGTTTTAACGATTACAATTTTAACTATACTTTTATTTAAAGCACTTTAAATGCCATTGACGGATACATTTGTTTTTTTCGTTGTCTCAATATATTAACGAACTACTTATAATATCTTAAAAATATACAGTGTATGCATAAGTTTCTTCCGGTTTTTTTGGTAAGAAAAACTTGTAATTTTCAAGGATTTTTTTTAATTTAAATACTGGCTGTCGGTTTCTACACTTTTCGCCCATTTTTTAGATAATTTATGAATATCATGCTAAAAACACTGCTTGTCTTTTGCGGCAAACAATTCGTCAAGCCATTTTCCAATGTCCTCCAAATTAGTGAAGTGCTGCTCAGCGAGCGCGTGCCCCATTGATGCGAAGAGGTGATAGCCAGATAGCGCCAGGACTGAGGAGTACAGCGGATGCGCAAGGATGTCCCATCCAAGCTATTTCAAGGTGTCTTTCACTGATTTGCTGTATGAGACGGAGCATTGTCTTGAAGCAATATCGCTATCTAAAAAGAGTCTATCGATTAATGCTTGGATTAAATGAATCTTTTGTTGTAATTATAATACAAAATACCGCTCTGGTCCCATCAAACACAGAACATGGTTTTCTTGCCGAAGCGATTTGGCTTGGGGTTAATGAACCGGCAACGCCAGATGAAAATCACGATTTTTCCGGTTTGGGTTTTTAAAACTAACACACTTCACATAACCCCTTACAATTCGATGAAAAATGATATCCTAACGTAGCATTAAAGCAGCATTTCATGAGTGACTTTGCGATTTTCCGTTTGACAATAATTCAAATTATGTGGGACCTATTTAATGAGTTTATTGATCTTTCCCATTGTTCGCAAACGTCTGCTGATTGTTTCTGGTGATACATGTAATACTTCTGCTTATTGTCGATGAGTTTGAGTTCGGTTATCCATCCATCCATCCTGTAATTTGTCTTCTTCGCATTTTTGTGGTCTTCCAGAGTGCTCACTGTCTTTCACATTGAAATCACAACTTTTAAGTAGTTGAAACCATTTTTCACTTGTTCTAATCGATGGAGCGTGTTCACCACAAGTTTCTACCAGCAAACCATGACTTTCAACAGCTTTTTACTTTTGATGAAATAAGAAAAGCAATGTGTGCCGCAAATGTTCTCTTTCAGGCACAAAACTTGACATGATCATTGAACGATATAACAAAGACGATAGTTCTTTGCGATCTCAGATTGAGTCAGTTTATCGTTTAATATCAGACGAATAAAATGGCATTTGTGTAACATCAATAGGCTGCTTACTTTCCACTGGCATATTCTCTTAGTTAAACTGGAAAAAACTTATGCATACACCTACATATGTACTCGTATAACTAACTAGATTTGCTCGCGGCTCCGCCCGCGTGGAAATCAGTGTGTCACGAAGTTTTTCCCGCGTAAATACCGACCTAGTGGGAATTCTAGGATGAAAAGTAGCTTATATGTTGCTCCGCAGAAAAAAGAAAAAAATGTAAAACCTAGACAAAAAAGATGAGCAGGTGAGCTAGGGGTGAGAGCCAAGAGGCGCAACGCGGACGCCAGCTGGGCATATCGTACTTATGTGTACTTAATATTTTGGACAATTCACAGAATATCTTTATAAATTGTAAGCAATGTGTTATAAATTATTGATGTATAAGCTATATTATTGTAAAGTTTCATTAAAATCCATTTACTAGTTTTTACGTGAAAGAGTAATAAACATACATCCATACTTGCAAACTTTCGCGTTTATATTTTTATACTAAATATTAATAGGATTTGATGTGATTCTAAACATTTTAATACAACTGTCGTATTGGTCGTTAGTTTTGGAATCGTAATAAAATATTTTCAGGTATTCAGGTTGACTGCCTCGTTGGTCGTGTTGGTTGCAAGTGCGACTGCCGATCGAGAAGTCCCGGGTTAGATTCCCGGGTCGAACGCTACAAATTTTCTAATTAGAAAATTTTCTACTAAAAAATTTAAATTGGAATTCTGGTAGTGGTTCGGAGTCGGTTATGTGCCCGATGTATGGCAATAGGCTCACCACCTATTCCATAGTGGAACCTAAACGTAACCGGTGAAACATGGGAGTGTCCTGCATTCCTCTGCCTACCTCTTCGGGGATTACAGGCGTGAAGTTACGTTTTTTAGGTAACAAATTTCTTGACCAACAAAATACATTAGAATACATTTTTGTTGAAAAATTGTATTAATTTGATTGATGTATGCAGACTCAATGTTTTAAACTGTATTCGTTTGCGGTTTTATGTATGATGATAAAAAGTACCAGTATCTAATACTTTGCTTTGAGGTTGAGTGCTCACCATATCCTGTATCGGCACTCGACCGGCGACGAACCGCTGGGCACGTCGCTCCACTGAGACCGACGCCAACGAATTATCGGACCGTGTAAAGAGATGCTCAAAATATTTGCAAAGCGTCAAGTTTTTTGTTGGAGACACAACACGCTTTTATTTTTGTGGAAAAATTGTTAGTCAGAGATAATCTGAAATGGTTATTCATTAAGAAATTAATATCCTAACGTTTACTACGAAGGTCATTTCTAGGAATGTGTGATCCACTTTTAAAAAGTTAAAGTAACTTCTTTTTCCGTCTTGCAGGGTTCAGGCCAACTGCTAGCTTATAACAATTTAAAATGTATATACAATTCAAATTAGGCACTTTATTCCTTGAACGAGAAGGATATTTTTTATAAATAACTTAATAAAGGTAATTTAGTGCAACGCTTGCATTCATTTAAATTGTTAATTTTTGTAACTAAATAAACGGGTACCTACATATATTAGACATTGAGTCTGCTCATTGCTTAAAACATGAAACTGTATCTAACTGAACAAAAAGAAAAACGTAACCACATAATGTACAAAAAAATGTCCATCTTCCTACTCATTTAAACAATACTTAAATAATCTTTATTCATCCAGACAGTACGTATAAACCTACTATTACGTATGTAAACAACACTTTGATAGTGAAACTAAAACATTAAAAAAAAACAATATAAAAAGAACTCCGAGTTCGACGGGCCGGATCATGACAATCAAGCAAGATGATTCAGAATACAATGGAAGGATCTTATAATTTGCTTTAGCCTTCATCGAATAATGAAACAATTGCGGAAAAAATTCATATGCACTCAGATTTGGTCCCACAAAATACGTGGAGCAAATTGTAATTACCGTTACCAAAAAGTAATAATTGCTAACGCATATGTAACAAGAGAAATAAATTTTCCTTGACGTTTTACAATTTATGCACGGTATTTTATTCTGTATAATATCGTTGAAACTTAACCAGCTCCTCAGGACATTGTTGGTAATTTAAATAAAAAAATTAGTTCAAATATGGAAAAGTTTAGACTATAGTCAGTGTATTGATATACTTAATTACTTACACTCAATTCAAATGCACATAGGTACAATACGTGCAGCTAGGTATATTAGCTACATCTTATTAAATGATGCATTGTATGTATAGTTGACTATACATTGTAGAAAATGTAACAGAAAGTGATCAATACAATGTAATACACGCGACAGGAGAATACATCGTTGCAGTCGGGTTGTCTATTTCTCATTCTGATACAACATTCGTCTTCAATAGGTGATCCTAAATATAGTTAAAAATGATAATAATGAAAATAATCTGCCAAACAACGTCTGCTAATTGTATCCAACATCACAATTGATAAATATGCGACAAATATAAATAAATAGCCATATTGTAAAACAGTGTTAACAGAAAGGAACAAAAATAAACTAAACAAAATAAAAGCACGGGCACACGTTAATCGTATAAATTTTATTAAGTCCCGATCCTCTAACGTATGGATTGACATTCAAATAAACCTATTATAACTTTCAATTTCATCAATACTTCGAAGTTGTCGGGTACGATCCAAAATATACGTGCGAGTGTGCCCTAAAGCTGCAAATTGTCGTGTACAACGGGTGTCTGCGTCAGAAATAAGATAAATAAGCGGTGGTCCGTCCGGCGATTAGCTCCTTTGAATTGAAATCTATTAAACTTTTCCATCGCTGATGGCGGTTCGGTTCACATCTGCGGAGGATATCTTAAGGAGTCCTCAAAGCAGTGTATTATCTAGAAAATGAATTCTAAATTGTTCTTACGTACTCTTTACATTTTGTGCGGTTAATATAACAATTACCTATGTTTTTTTTTATATCATTTCTGTTTTTTGTTCTGTCATATTTGTACGTCTACATATCATTACGTATAGATATGAAAGACTACATATCACTACGTATAGATATGAAAGATTTCCGCCACGAGTATCTCATACGTGGTGTTCTAGTTTAAAAACTTCTAGGAGCTGGCTAAGTCCATTGAAGCTTATATTTAAAATTTGTGAGTGAAAGATAGAGCAATTCTAGTTGAAATGAGTAAAGAAACACAGATGAAGTTTTTTTTCTCATTAAAGCTTTTAAGAAATGATATTTTCGCTAATTTCTCATATCAGCTTAGAGAGCGTTCAAATATTACGTAACGCAATTTGGGGGGAGGGGGTCCTATAAAACATTACGATGCGTTTCATTGCGAGTTAGAAGTCCCTTGTTCATTTATTATTTCCGCAAACAGAGATATTTTAGGGATTTATCGGTACTTTATTCCACTTATTTGACTTTCAGAAAAAATGGTCATTATTGGGTTCCTTACCTACCGTTTAAGGGGGGTACAGAAAAATGTTATGCCGCGTTATAGAGGGAGGAGGGAGGGTCAAGAATCCTTAGAACTTATGTAATACTTGAACGCTCCCTTCCATTCATAGATTTTTATAACCTAAAATGTAATGATCAAAATAACTTTTGACACAATATTTTCATAGAACTTTTTTTAATACTTATTCTCTATTTACAGTACAAAATTAATAACGTTAGCAGGAGCTTAAAAATATCTTTGTTAATTTTGGTGCCATCAAAGCGATATAGACACAACCTCATCAATTACTGTAATATTATTAATTATTATTATCAATCTCTCAATTATTAACTAAGTTCATAATATACAAATGGGATTTATTATAATCGTATAATCAATATTCAATATTCAATAATTAATCAAATTTAAAATCTTATTGAGTCAAAAAAATAAGATAGACTGTTGCAATACCTACAATGCTATAAAGTATTAATAAGTAAAATTTGATATCATATAAATGGATAATTCTTGCGTTAATGATGATTTGAAATTATTACATAATTATTTTATTGTACTATACATATGTAAAGTTTAGTTTAGAGTTATAGTCTTTAAAAGCCAATATTCTGTTTATAATATTCGATTGATCAATTGTTACTCCGGAGTATTATTACCTTTTCAGGATCCTGACACATGCCGACAATGTTTAGTAAAACAATGTGTACCAAAACTTTTTTCCTTAACACGCAGCAGAGTATATGGAATAGTGTTGGTGTAAATCGATGTACGCACTGCAACATAAGAGGTAATAAGCTTAAAACTGAATTACTTATAACCCAATAATCTAACAAACTATGCATAGATTTTTTTAGAATCGATATGGATGTATGATTTAATTCTTTACCGAAAATGTCTAGTCTGGTAATCTTTATTATATTATAAAGTGATCTATATAAATATTATAAAAGACGAATTTAGTTATATGAATAAAACTGATCTGATTGTATTAAGTCAGGGCTTCGTAAACTATTCGCGTAGCAAAATTTGCATTAAAATCTCTCGACCCCAAGTGGGGTCGAGAGATTTTAATGTCAAATATTTATATATACTAATTTAATTAATTTTATATTAATTTATTTTTTTTATATTTGTATGGGCTCGTCAAGAAACTCGCAATCATAAATGGGGTCGTGAATGACAAAAGTTTAAGAAGCCCTGTATTAAGTGCATAACGCATATAGCATGAAAAGTTTGCAGACTTGATAAAAAAAACATAATTTAAATTTATTAGATTTGTAATGAAATATCCAGTTGGCGGTCGTGAATGTTCACCAAAAATTTTAAATTCAAATATATAGAAATAAATCACATTGAGTTATTAATGATGTTTAATAAATAAATAAACAAAAGTTTTTGCAAATAAAGGATTCTTAAAAAAATTGCAAACTTTTTCGTATAAACAAATATTATTATTTAGGCTTCTTATTTAGCGGGGTACTTAAGTTAGGCAATTCTTATTTAGTGAGTGATTTTCATATATGTATAAAGAGATAAGTACTTATGACGTTGTAAAACATCGGCACACAATGCTGCACAGCAAAATAAATTTAAAAAATGTTACATTATTCTCTAAATTAGTAAATTAGAATGTTAAGTCATAAGTCCAATGACCTCGCGGGAGGTAAATTAACAAAGTGTGTTAATTTTGCATATATCTCCTCGTATACGCAATGCTTTAAAACAAAGATATCAAATTTTATGGGTGACTATTATAAATCGACAGGCGACGATAGAAAAAATTATGCAAAGCGCGGCAAACCATAAAATCACGTGGTGTCGGGTAACGGAATGTAAACACATTGGCGCCATATTATGTAAATGTTTATTTACTGCCATAATATGCGTAACCGTATAATGAATCTCGACGAACGCCTCGCGATGGATGTCAGCCAGTTCTCGCGGTTTTTCATTAGTCTTCTTTTATTTCATGAAACGTCATGTTTGGCATTATATAATACAACTGTTAGTTCTTAATCAACTCAAAACTCTCATCAATAATTCTGTTTATTTTTTTAATGTCTTCTTTTTTAATTCACAATTTCAATTTAGAGTCCATATTTCTTTCTTTTTATATATATTTTTTTCTCTGCATGTTACAAGTGATGGGTGTTTGAATGTTTAGGTCACCAGCAGTCCTAATTTTAAGTAAATCCTAAACATAATGTTGTTTATATTTCAAAACACAGTATCACGCCTGTAATCCCCGACGAGATAGGCAGAGGGGTGCAGTACACTCCTATGTTTCACCCGTTACTTTTACAGGCTGTAAAAGTAACTGGCTGGCTGTAAAAGTAATCACGGAATAGCTAGAAAGTCTATTTTAATACACCGGGCACAAATTCAGACATAGAACCACTACTACAAAATCTAACTTACAAAAAATCAGTATTGCCCGACCTGGTATTTAATCCCAACACATCCAACGAAACAATCAACTATAGGTTTATTTTATTAGAATGTAATAATATATTACGTTAACTGAAATATGTTTCCTTATTGATTAATTTCTTACTGATTAGTTAATGTCTGATTAATAATGAATCATTTAGTTAATAATTAATTTGGGTAATAACGTGGTACGTTAACGTACCATTCACGTTAAATCTGCCATGCCCCCAAGTTTTGCTTTGGGACCACACGCGCTTTTCTTACTTATCATAAAATTTGTGACTTAAAATACAGGTTTATTGCGTGGGTCCGACTTTATCGATAGCTACGATTGTGAAGCCGGGATCAAATAACAATATTTAATTAAATTGAATATTGACTCACAATATCTCGAATCAAAATCATTATACAATATTATGTACTTCGTTGACTGCCTCGTTGGTCGTGTGGTTGCAAGTGCGACTGCAGATCGGGAGATCCTGGGTTCGATTCCCGGATCGAGCACTACAAAAGAATTTTTCTAATTTAGAAATTTTTTGATTTAGAAAATTACTAGAAAATTTTCTAGAAAAAATTCTAGAAAATCTAAAATTAAATTAAATTCTAGTAGCGGTTCGGAGTCTGGATATGTGCCCGATAGGCGATGGCCCGATGCCCGATGGCGATAGGCTCACCACCTATTCCATAGTGGGACGCAAAAACGTATGCGGTGAGACGTGGGAGTTTTCTACAATCTTCCGCCTAACTTTCCGGGGATTACAGGCGTGATGGTACGCTTTTTTTAACAAATTTATTAAAACTGCGAGCTATACAAGATGGCGAAAAACGTTCTCTGTAAGAAAATAATCTTAATCGTTCTATATATGAACATTTTCCACACGACTCTTTAATTTATATTTTTATAATGAAAAAAAAAGATTGCCTTGCAAAATAAAATTAAAAACAACGAAGAATTTAAACAAAAATATGTATAACAGTATAAGATATACATAAAATATAATATGCCGTATTCTATAAATTCAATTTTAATGTTCCAGTAGATACGTCGGCAATAACTAATCTGTCATAATATAATGTTAGTTGTAACTAGGTTAGGAATATTTACTGCGACAATGGCGTAGTCAAATTGTGACAGAAGCTCAGAGCCACAGAACATTAATCAGTGTCTGCTAACAAAGCAGACGATTCATAAAAGAATCCAGCGGCTGCGCCACAAATATTGACGTCGCGCCTGTCAGGTGATCGCAAATGTAAATAATAGATAGATATTTGTTGCTGGTGACAAATGTATGCGACAGGGGACGATAAAATTATTGGCGCGTAAAAAATATGTATCGTTTCCAACGAAATATACCTATATACTTTTCCATTTAGCAACTTCGTTATAAAAATCTGTTATACCAACTAAATAACATCATCATCCTCGTCATCCTCACCATTATCATCATCACCACCATCATCACAATCATAATTATATCATCTTCAACCACTTAATCTTTCCAATAACGGACATAGATCGTCTCCCTGAATGAGAAGAGTTAAAAGTATAGTCTACCACACTGTCTGTATGTCGGCAGATTTAACAGGTTAAGACGTATTTAGTTTATCAAATTGCTCTTTACTAGAGAACATTATGTAGGACTTGAAGATCTGCAGGTTCTTTGCGATGTTTCCTTTCACCGTTACAGCAAATTATACGTACCTAATAGTCAGCTTTAACTACGACTGGGCGACTCCTGTTATACTGTTCTCTTATAAGTTTGCATTAACGTCGATTAAAGGTATCAATTAATTTAAAACAATGGAACGTCTTCAATCAAATCAAATAAATCTAATAATAAACATTTAAAATACCGTAATAAATGCCTTAAATATTAATAATATTAACGATATACAACGATATATTCATTTCGATATAATGATATGAACTGCGGGTTTGAAAACCATATTGGGTGCAAAGTAATAATGGAATGTGGGGCTCGCAAGTTTCCCTTTTGCGGAAATTCGATTTCGAAAATTTGAATCTGTACTATCGAATTGGACTGAATTGAAACCTTCATTTTACGTAGATAGCAGACCCAATATCCATTTAGATTGATAAACACGTACAGTGTGGGGTTTGGCAACATATTAACAGATCATATTTTGGGCGTCACATTCAGTTTCCGACATCAGAGCGATAGTACAAGATTTTGTACTAGTTCGGAAAAGTTTCTATTAGTGTATTACATATTCATAATGGCTAAACATATGTATATTATAATTGGAGTGATGTGATGAGATGAGTGTTTAGATAAATATAATGATTTAGATATACGTATATGATGAATTATTTACAATGCTTGATGTTATTTTTATTTTGAATAATAAAATAACAAGTAAATTTTTATATAGCCACCAATCACGCCATTTTAATTTTATTTATCAAACACAATTCCTTATTTTTAATTTAAAAACAACTTTGTATACAACTAATAGGCACGGAAAAACTCTAATTATCCTTGCTGTTAACTAATAGTACCATAGAAATAACTGGTGTTATTCTGTAATTTCATATTACAAAAACTGTATATCAATTGCTTCTAGAATAGTTTGGCGTCTCGAAAATTGGGTACTGGGTGATGCCCTGCCAATAACAGCGCCATAACTACACCGTAATATCTCTACTGCATTTCCAGTTCAATATGCTCGGCGCAGTTGCATACACATTTGGCACCGGGTTTATAAAAGGCCGCCTGCTTGGCGTCAACCTTAGTAAATAATATTATTCTTTGTAAAGTGGCCAACTTCATCAAACCTTAATTATTCCACGATCACATCAAATCTCTTACGGGGTAGATAGAACACCGAGTACCAATCATGTCCAGCCAAACAGATCTAAAGCGCTAAAATCAAAATATTTGGAAACGTATCTACAAATATGAAGCATAATGGAGTACAAAGTACAGTTTGAGAACTGGAATTAAGCTTAATTTTAACCGGAATAGTCGTTTTGTTACAAATTAACCGGTATCTAAAAAGCGTTGATGTAATGCGTTAATCGTTGCTAGAATGCAGAAAGTAGAGTAAGAGTTAAACTCCGCATGGTCACTTAACCGGGCTATCGATCGCTCGCAGCCTCATTCATGCAATCTCATGCGGTCTCACGTCTGACTGTCGCGCCAACGGGTCAGGGGGCTTCAGAACGTAAACAGCTTATTATTACACATTTGTTATGAATTACATAATTCATTCTTTTCTCACTTCAAATTGCCAGTAGCAGTAGCACCGTCTGAATTTGTGTACGGTTTGATGCAATAGACTCAACCTCTATTCCTTAGGGCGTATAACGGGGACGTAAAATACGAAGATCATGTTACATTTTTTTTTCAACGAAACGCGACTGCAGACAAACGAAAGATGCTTGCAAAATATAAACTCTTTCCGCCTCATATCATTGATCGCATCAATTTCTAGGAAACTCAGTTCCTACCCCAAGTGTGCTATGTTTAATTAACATACATACATACATATCTTCACGCCGGGTCCCTCACGGGGTAGGCAGAGAGCACCGAGTGCCAAATATCTCTA
>DWEJ01001706.1:0-12550 GCA_018245835.1 Mysoria sejanus stolli | reverse complement strand
GAAGTCTCCGAAACCGACGTGCATGTATGAAAAGAGTTATGAATGTGGAGGAGGCGCGGCAGGTCTGTAAGGATAGATATTTGGCACACCATGCTCTCTGCCTACCCCATGAGGGACCCGGCGTGAAGATATGTATGTGTGTATGTATGTACAAAAAAAATCCTAACATTACGTATCGCGACAAAATTAAAATCGCTGACCGCTCCGCTTGTCCACAACGCCCTGCACCGAATAGTCATTGTGTATGGATGTTTCGCAAGATCATCGTCGGGACGGAGATGAGTTAAGTAATGTTTGTCGTTTAACGAACGCAAGGACGACACCCGTTGACAATGACATTAGTGTACGGATGCGCCAATGACCGTGACGCGGGCACGGCGCAAGCCAAAACGTCTTTAGCGACATTCAGGGCGCGCACAGGCGGGATGCGGTTTGACAAACGCTCAATTTATGATACCTTGAAAAACATTACACAGTTGATCTTGTATTGAGGATTGCTGATCGAGAAATCCTGGGTTCGATATCCGAGGATAGACGTTTCATTGTAATAAAACGACCGAAATGATCTTCCAGAAACTTCTAATCATCACGCTGCTGGTGGCGTACGCGTCGGCGGACGTGTCGGAGCTGGGGCGGCGCAGCGCGGAGGCGGACGCGAAGATACTCAAGCAGGAGCTGGACGTGGCCCCCGACGGCCAGTATCGGTGGGCGTACGAGTCGGAGAACGGGATCACGGCGCAAGAGCAAGGCGCCCTGAGCCAAACGGCAGACGTGAGTAAATCCTATTGAACATACAAGTTCTGTATCAAGCCTGGCCTTCTCTTCACATTATCATGTAAAATTCAAGATTTCATTATCTTACGACACGTTACGACTAAAATTAATTGCAAAGTCCCTCATCAATATGTCCTTACGGAAGTGCACTTTGGACGAGCCGAAAACCCAGTAAAAGTCCATCAAATTCGGTTCGACACTACCCTATAAACTACTTCGTCAACAGCAACAATAATGGATTGCATAAATTCCGAAGTTCTCTTCTGTAACTATCTACATATTCCAGAAAATGTTCCGATAGACGAAGAGGATAGAACAATCGAGACAGAAGAGAGAAAAAGAACAAAAAAGTGGTCAAAGTGAACAAATAAAATATCATCAATCATTTTGGTGACAAATATTTTTCATTTTCCAGGGCACACCCGCTGTAAAGGTTCAGGGTGAGGCCAAATGGGTATCACCCGAAGGCGAAACGATACAGTTCTTGTACGTGGCTGATGAGAACGGATACCAGCCTGAGGTGAGATACAATCCATCGTAGTTATATGAATTTATACCACCATATAAAATAACTGATGAAACGGTGAAAATATACCCGTGATGTTATGTTGTGTACTAATAATATTCATTCCCTGGTATGTTCCGCTGAGGCCAAACTCCATAAGGAAATAGCGTGGCGATTAGACTTTCTTCACCACTGGGTGAAGAAAGTCGGGGATTAAATTGGAAACCATTGGGAAAATTTTGCTTGGATCGGAATACATGTAATGCCATCCGTTTATCCAAACTAAGTTGATATTGAATAGCCCCGTGTGTGAGGTAACGTTGAAGTTGACGTGTCCCGTGTGCGAGGTAACGTTGAAGTTAACGTGTCCCGTGTGCGAGGTAACGTTGAAGTTGACGTGTCCCGTGTGCGAGGTAACGTTGAAGTTAACGTGTCCCGTGTGCGACGTAACGTTGAAGTTGACGTGCCCCGTGTGTACCCGCAGGGCTCGCACATCCCCACCTCGCCGCCCATCCCCCCGTCGATCGTGCGCGCGCTGGAGTACATCCGCGCGCACCCGCCGCCGCCGGAGAATCCGTCGCGCGCCTAATTACACTAACCCTTTACTTTATTTAAACTTACCTTGTTAAGTATAATGTATGTGTGATGATAATTGTGAATAAACTGTTAAAATCCTACATACTCGTATATGTTTTATTGTTCTTTTAGTGAAGTTAGCTTGAACGTGAAATTTGCTTTGATAAAACACGAGTAATAATTGGGAGCCGGAATTCGATTACATAAATCTTTTTCAATACAATTACACGCATGTTATTATAAATACCGCATTGTAAGGCTTCCGAACTACGGGCCAGGGTCGACTATGGCCATGTGTCCATATCAGACTCACCTTGGTCCCGGAGCACGGTGACCGCCTCCAGCACGCGCTTGGTGTAGATGCACGGCTCGTAGTTGTCCATCTCCTGCGTCACCACCGAGCACACCCTGCCGGGAACCATCACCGTGCGGTATACATACATTTATATCGACTTTTCTCGCAGGATATTTGTCTGTTCCAACGCTACCTGGCGGCGCGGCCGCGGATGGCGCCCGCCGTGCGCTCCAGCGAGTCGGGGTCGCCCTCCTGCAGCGCCACCACGCACTTGTTCACGTCCTCCAGGATGTGGTTCTCTGTTGCAAAATCAATAATATATTACACAATGCAATATGCTCGTACTTCATCACCTAATTAGATTTTAGCCTCATTGTTGAACATATTTGTTCGGTTATAGTGAAATGCGTCCAGCAATAATATACCAGTGCAATTCACTGCCGGCGTTAACCTGATGTAATTGAAGATAAGACAGTTAATAGGCACTTTCTAGTTACATTATAGTAGTGTTATGTGTGGTTATAATTAATTACGAGCCCATTGCTAAATACCATTTAAAAATACTAGAAGTATGTCATATAATGTTGATACAACGCTGATTGATCGTCACTGAGATCATTGATCAATTCTTTTCTTGGATTCAAATGATTTCAAAATGTTCCTAATGAATTAGCAGGGTGTAGTGATGGTTAATTCATAATAATTAAGAATGTTTACGAAAAATTATTATGAAAGGTCACTTATTTAAATGTTGACTGTGGTGTGTACATTTTTGGCGATCTGTAACTGCTCTATAAATATAAGGGCGTGTGCGTGCGTGTGGGTGCGTGTGTGTGCACGCGTGTGTGCGCGTGTGTGCGTGCGCGCGCACCGGAGACGGCGAGGAAGTCGTCGATGGTGGTGACGTCGTCGACGGCGTCGGTGAGCAGGCGCACGGCGCGCTCCCAGGCGCGCGCGAAGGCGGCGGCGTTGTCCTGCGCCACGCGCGAGCGCGCGCGCGCCGCCAGCACGCGCGCCGCGTTGCCCACCTGCGCGCACAGCGCCTCGATCTGCGCACCCGCGTGCCGCACCATCTTCACGCCCTCCTCGTTGTTGGACATCGAGCACACCAGGTTGGCCACCTGCGCGCGCGCCGCTCTCGTTATGTTATTGCTCATCATCGAGCTTTATGTCGCCCCACACTTGGACTCGGCTCGAGACCGTAGTTCAATATTAGTATTACCGACTACTGTAAGCGAGTCACTAAATATATTAAGTCCACTTTATTTAACTTCTACTCTGCTTGTTCAAGATTATAACATTCTACCAAGTGCTAGTAAGGGCAGAGACTTATCATTTACACACTAGAACCCATTATTGCAAACTACTATATTAAAACAGCGTTATTATTTCGGATATCGACTACGGTAAATGATAATGTATAAAAATGCTGAATTTTAGTACAAACAGTACATAAACGTAACTGGTCACCATCACCAAGAGTCGTACCTCGACCAGCTTGTTGGCGTGCTCGGTGAATACCAGCGCGTACTCCTCCACCTCCTTCTCGTTGCCGTTCCTCGCCGCCTCCATCAGAACCAGCAGCGGCACGTTCGTCTCCAGGAAACTTATCAAATCAATACGAATTTATAATTTGACCACTTATGTAGAAGAGTTTGATAAATTGTAGGTTGTAGGTAAGTGTCTGGGAGTGTAGAACAGGGTGCGGAAGTGTCTGGGAGTGTAGAACAGGGTGCGGAAGTGTCTGGGAGTGTAGAACAGGGTGCGGAAGTGTCCGGGAGTGTAGAACAGGGTGCGGAAGTGTCCGGGAGTGTAGAACAGGGTGCGGAAGTGTCTGGGAGTGTAGAACAGGGTGTGTAAGAGTCTGGGAACGTACAGGACTGTCGGGAGTATAGGCACCTGTCGGACACGTGGTCGACGACGGCCTTGCGCAGCTGGCGGCGCAGGTCGCGCGTCTTGCGGCACATGTGCTCCAGCGCGCGCTCCAGCGCCTCCGACTGCTCGGCGCGGCCCGCCTGCGCACAGCCGCACAGACGAATTATTGAACGAGAAACTATCAAAACTAATACGTCTGAAATCGAGCTCAAATATTTCTTCTTTAATTTTAATAATAGACTGCCTCGTTGGTCGTGTTTGTTGCAAGTGCGACTACCAATCGGAAGGTCCCGGGTTAGATTCCCGGGTGGAACACTACAAAATTTTCTAATTTAGAAATTTTCTAGTAGTTTTTCGGAGTTTGTACATGCGTCCGATGCATGGCAATAGGCTCACCACCTATTCCATAGTGAGACGTACATGTAACCGGTGAAACAGGGGAGTGATCTGCATTCCTCTGCCTACCTCTTCGGGGATTACAGGCGTGAAGTTACGTTTTTAATTTTAATAGTCTTATACTCGATCTAGATGTCGGTGGTCATTGTCAATTCGGATTCATTATAACTAAATAACAATAACCTATTGTGAGAGACACGATTAAAACACTACACAATCACTGACACCTAAAAACTTAATTATGTCACCTCATGTACTGAGCACAAGCTCATCTGGTACACCAAACACATAGTTAAATACAGTAAAAGCAACATTGCTGTTTAACGGTAGCCACGAAGGCGGTCCGCGGCGGAGGGGCGGAGGGGCGGAGGACGCGCACTCACGTTGCTCATGTACTCGTGCAGCAGCTCCTGCAGCGCCTGGCGCACGGCGTTGCACTCCGCCACGATGCGCTCGCGCCGCTCGTCCCTGCGCACATGCAAGCATTATGATCATCAGCCTGTTTCAAGTCCGCTGCTGGACTCGGGCCACCACGCTGGGCACTATAACATAATTCATAATAAGTAAGGACCGAGATATTCGGCAGTCAGTGCTCTTTATCGTACCCCGTAAGGGACCGGGCGTTATGGGCGTTATAACAATAGCAATCATAGTTTTGATAGATGTCGATGCTTAAGATTTTTCCGACAAAACAATTCCCAGGCGGAAATCGAACCCTGAATCGGCAATTAAAACATGTCATTTAGCGCAGTTCGGACTGAAGGGTTCCAAAAACTTATTGTCTACTCGATATCCTTGAGCAATGAGAAGCAGAGTATAGCACCAATGAGCGTAGAGTGTGTACATAGCTAAGTGTGGCTGGCGGACCTGGTGCAGGAGCTGTCGGCCATGAGCGCGGCGCCCGAGATGATGGACTCGAGGCGCTCCTCCAGCGACGGCCGCGTGCGCAGCTCCGAGTAGGCCAGCGGCTCCATCACCATGCGCTCCTGCCACACCGGCACATCAGCTGGGCAATCATTGACTTCACGCCAACATACATTTGTCCAACATACATTTTTACCGACCATTATGAACTTAGAATGTTTATTAAAATTAAATAGAAGTGTATATCTGTTTTTTGAAATAGAATAATGCTCGGAACATTTAAAAAAAAATTTGTGACTCACATCAAAGTCGTCGAGAGCCTGAGCGAGCTCCCCGGGCCCCTCGACCGGGGGACGGTTGGTACCTGCAATGATGGCAGTCAAAAATGAGACATCATCGTAATCATCTTTTATATCTTTGGGGTATGACCTCTAACTGTGAAATAGACACAGTTAGAGGTCATACCCCATCAGGATGGTGAAATGTGTATTACTGACTTCAAAAGGCTGAAGAACGTTTTGATTTCCTTACATTGAATTTCCTTTGTTTATTTGATTAGCTTTATCATTCATGCAACCCACAAGTTGTAGCATTTGAATCTCAAAATATAAATAAGGAATGAATGAGTGTGAGATCCAGGAGGAAATGAATAATTATAAATTTTTTGACAAAAGGAGTTAAGATGAGAATCACTATTGAAGGTAAAGTGTATAAGTGTGAAGTGTATAAATGATAAGGTAAAATGTGAGGATGAGTGTTATAAGATAAAGAGTGGGGGTCGAAATTCCGTAGACAAATAAAGATGTGAGTAACAAGACTAAGAGTCGGGATGGAAATTCCTAATAATAAGAATAAGGATGAGAGTTGGTAGATAAAAAGTGAAGATGGGAATTACCAAGAGGAAATATAAGGATGACAATTATAAGGTTAAGATAACAATTATAAGAGTCTGAATGGGAATTCCTAAGAAGAATAAAGTTGGGAGTCGTGAAATAAAGAGTTGGGATATGAATTCTTAAGAACGAGGATGGGAATTATAAGATAAAAAGTTAGTATGGGAGGTCCGAAGAAGAAAAATAAGGATAGGAGTTATAAGGTAAAGAATAAAGATGAGTGTTATGAGAAGAGGTTGAACTTAGAACGGGGCGCGGACCGGCGTGCGGCAGCGGGCGGCCCTGCGCCACGGCCGCGATGGTGTCCACGGCGCCGCACACGGCGCGCAGCACGAAGTCGCGGTTGGCCTTGGCTGCCGCCAGCTCGGGATGCCGCACGTACACCTGCCGCCCGCAGCGTGCCTCGTCATTCATCCGTTTACCGTTCCAATGGTGGACCAAACCATCTGAGCCCTAACCAAGCGCAGCCTGTGCTATGGAGACCAGATAGTCGATAGGACTATATAGCTTTATACAAGTACACATTCATATAGGTGATTCTACACCTATACAAAGAACAAACCCTTCATCCTCCAAGTTTCATTCTTAATGGGTTATTGGCCTATAACCTTTGGAACTCTTTAACATTGTTTTGTAGATTACTGATCACAAGATGAAATATTATCACACAAATGTCAACGTCACACTAGTTATTGTATTCAAAAGATGATTTATTATTATTAGCTCATTTTTAAATAAAACAAAAATTAGATACATAGATAAGCAAGACGCTAACTATTTCGCACATCTGGACGTCATATCAACTGTTTATCATCCACTACAAACTATGCAATGATTTAATCAGAAGTCAGTTTTATTGGTTACTATATAATGCTTTAATTAATACCAGAAATAAAGCAAAGTTATTCTTGTTCTTCTCAGCCGTACACTCTTGTCAGAGTGGTCGTGGTCGTGCTGATGTGGTACCTGGACAAGCGGGTCTGCCCCTTGATCGAGGACTTTTCTGGCAATGGACTGCCATACTGAATGATCAGAGTTGTAATTATGAATATGCCCAAAGATTATGTAAAGTTATTCATATGAAATTAATATAGCCCTTGTTTTGGTATTCTCAGTTAGATAGTAGTCATATTTATTTTCCTGATCTCTGATTCAATCTTGTATTACATTGGCTTTGAAATTATTTCATTCAGTAGTTGCGAGCTCTGCATTGGATAGTTTTAAGTTGGTCGCCTAACATTTCCTCGGATAATGTGGAATTATTGTGTAGTGTGACGAAGTGAGTGAGTGAGACCTTGGAGGCGGTGAGCAGCATGGTGGAGTGCTTCTTGAGCACGGCGCGCGCGGCCGCCAGCTCGTCCTTCATGCGCGGCTCCTTGAGCTCCTGCTGGCGCCGCGCCGCCTGCGCCGCCAGCTCGCCGGCCGAGCGGCCCAGCGCGCGCGCGCTCTCCACCAGCTCCGACTGCGACGACGCCGACTTCAGCTTGTCCAGGTCCGTCTCCACCTACGCCGGCAGTATGGCCCATATTGCTTTATGATACAAAACATCACACCTGTGATCCTCAAAATGATAGGCAGTACAGTGCAGTACATTCCCATGTTTCACCAGTTAAGTTTACATCCCACTATGGAATAGGTGGTGAGCCTATTGCCATGCATCGGATACAGATACGAGTTACTACTAGAAAGTCTAAGTTATAAATATCCAATCATACCCGGGAATTGAACCCAAGATCTTTGGATAGGCACTTGTAACCGACACCACTAGCGAGGCAGGCGAATTATTTAAGAAAAGCTCAATGTCTAATCTCAATCTTCAATTACAGAAGAAATATGTCCCGCAGTGGACTGAGAATGAATGATGACGACGATGAATGTCTCTCTCCATAACCAGTTAGGTATGTGGTAGGTATGGTAATTTTAATATGCTCTACCTATGTGTCGATTGAATAGAAATTTCCGTGACCATATTATAAGTAGCATTTTAGTTGGGATCTCGCAGCAGGCAACCCAACTATGGCACTATTAAATCCTGCCTCGAATGGAGATTACCAACTGTTATTCAACAACAACAAATAATGTGGAGAGTTAGCCAAGCTGTTGGAAGCAGAACAACGCTCCCACCAATTGCACTATTGCTCACTGTCCGACGAGTGTCTGCCCACTGCTCACTAGCTACCGTACTCACGCTGCGCAGCTTGGCGAGCAGCTGGTGCACGTCCACCATATCGGCCAGGATGAGCAGGCGCGTGACGGCCGACAGCAGCGCGCGCGCTGCGCGCACCATGGCGCCGCGAACGGCCGACGCGCACGGCTCCGACGAGAACTCGCGCGCCGCCAGCGACATGCCCGCGCCTGCGCCACCGCCACGCTCAGCGACACACTCCTCGGGCGTTGTAAAATGTTACAGGCGACGGTGTGACCGCGCACCTTTAGGCAACCGTAAATAACAGCCACCAAAGCAGCAAGTGCCGATGGGTCCTGGATACAATCGCCGCTATACTGCTAAGAATTCACTTAACTTTTTCTATTCTGCTAGTATTTTTAACAAATAACCATTGGTATTAGAATGAAACGATATAAATATTGCTGCTCGGTGGCTCGCAAAGATATAGTAATGGTAAAGTGTTAAGTAGGAACATAATTTATCATTTTACTAGGCACCAAGTACAGAGACATGCATAATTCAGCTTTTATTTTTGTTTCCTACAGGTATTGTTACTTAACATGCCGACATTTTACGTCAACCCTCAGTATCTTACGCTTAAAGTGTAAATGTACACTTAAACTGAATAAATAAAACTTGGGAGACACTTCTGAGGTCTAGATACATGCAAAGAAAACTTAGCAACCAACTATAAAACATATGCATTGTACCCACTTTGTAACATAATAATTATTCTGTCTGTAATATAGAGTACGAAAACTATACTTGCAATATGAAGAAGACGGTATCCTCCCCACTATGAACTGCACAGTTCAAAATACAGTCCACCACTAACTCACCAGCCTTGCGCACCTCCTCCACAGCAGCGAGCATCTCCTGAGTGATCTCCGGGTTCTCGTAGGCGATGGTCTGCCCACGTTCTATGAAGATCTCCGTGGCTCTCTCCACCGTCGCCACTAAGGCACTGGCGCGTTTGGACTTGCCAGCTGCAAACAGAAAATACAAACAGACATTGAGACTGGATGCGGCTATCCGAGGACAGGTCGCTTAGGCGCCCTATGGGGAAGGCCCATGTTCAGCAGTGGACTGAGATAGGCTGATTGTGATGATCATCCCACTTAAATTTCCCCCCTTTTTTTGGCCAGCAATTGACCATTCCAGCAAGTTTATTAATCAATTATGTAAGTTATTGTTGTGGATCTAAATTAATAGCCTAGTGGTGCCTAGTCTAGTGGTTCCAAGTACAAACAGGCTCTCATTCCATAGTTCCAAGTTCAAATTTGGATGCAAACCTCTTTTAATAAAATGTTCCTTTTAAGGTTAAATATCACTCGCTATATCAATGAAATAAAACAATATGAGAACTTGCACACCTTACAGATGATATAAAGACTATGTTCTCTAAAGGTGTGTGAAGTCTGCCAAACCACACTTGTACATCATATAAAGTACAAGAATTTAATTTTTTTGGCAAGGTGTTTTGACAAAATGTGTACATTCATTTTGATTTCCTTTAGATGTACACACATATATACACATTTTTTAAATATGAAGAGTGAAGTGAATGAGCAGAAAGCAGTTCCAAATAGCCAGTATTGTACATGACACATGCAACTTACCTTAAACGCAACTGAGGATTGGTGAAGATTATGTAACTATATCTTAAATCAAAACAATCAGTATCATCATCAGCCTACTACAGTCCACTGCTGGGCATAGGGCTCCCCTGAGGGGTCATCCCATAATACTTTGGGCATATCGTGGGGCTAGTCGTGGGACACCGAGCACAGCTTCTCCCATCACTCACACAGCTACCCATAAATGTGCAGGGAATTTTTTTTTTAATTTTTTTTATTTCATATTTCACAACACCATCAATTTATAGTTCATTGCTAGAGCCCCCTTTTAGGCATACACCTGTAGTAGGAAGCTCCGCTCTTCCACTAATTACAATAAGCTTATTTTAAGCATTTAGCTGTATCTAGGCCAGACAATCAAAATGACAAATTTAAATACCATTTAAAACATAGAAAGGAAGTGGCCAGTACTTCATCAGCATCCTTAAAACTAAACCATGACAGAATTGATGATGATTATAAAAGCCATATTTAAATAATAATGACCAATATGTACATCTTGCTATATTACCAAGACACTTATCAAGAACTCACGTCTCTTCTTCTTAGATGCTTTGTCCTTGCTGTTGACGAGTGTGGTCACCTGCAGCACTAGTGGCTCCAGGGTGCGCTCCACTGAAGTAGTCCTGATCTCCAGGTTCTTCGGGTCCCATTTCAGGGTAATCGGCCCCGTAGTGCCATAGGGATCCATCATTGTTGACATTTACACTGTAAAATGGTTATTCCTTTATTTAGGAAAGTGTTTTATGTGAATATGACCCAAAACGAAAGTTGTATGGAAAATTTAATGCAGAAGTTTAAATATTAATGTCAATGAGAGGAATTATATAGTTTGAGATACCATGATATCACACCCATACTTTCCAAAAGAGGTAGACAGAGGTGTTTTCACCAGGTGTATTGTATGCATGACCATTTGCGCCTATTGCCATATGTCAGCCACAAATCCAGATTTTGAGATGTAGCATCATCATATAATGTAATAAGAGACACCCCTGCCTTTGCGCATACCCCTCACAGGCAGTTGTCTACAGTACACCTTTCACACATGTAATCTTAGTAATAATAATTAATAAATGTGTTGTGCCATCAATTGACTTTTAATACAACTTTGTTGTGGGATGTCCACAAGACACACAAATAAATAAGCACACATCTGGCACAGCGGTGATACTGGGACCATAGACCAATGTTTTAGACCTTAGCAATCATAATCTTGATAGTCTTTTATTTATAATAATGTAACATCTCATCTGTACTCCCAGTCGAGGTAGGCAGAGAAATGTAGAACACTCCTGTTTCACCAGTTATATTTATGGCCCACTATGGAATAGGCGGTGAGCCTATTGACATACGCTGGCCACGTATCCAAACTCCGAGACACTAGAAAATCTAAATTTAAAAAATTTTGTAGTGCCCGACCTGACAGTTGAACCCAGAGACTCCCGATCGGCAGTCGCACTTACAACCAACATGACCAACAAGGTAGTCTATATATTTAATTTCTATACAATCTTTTGTACTTTTGTACTTTGGATTTAGCAATTATTTTATGAATGACCTGTTTTTCCTAGGCGTGAAATTATGTTGGAATCGAATCACAATAAAATTCTGAGAAAAATGCACTTTCCACCGGGCGAAATTCGTTCGAACACAATCGGAAATTATTGGCTAAATCTAATAAATGGTCACTCGTAACATTAAGTGGTCAAGAATGAGTCATTTATAACTTGAGAGATATCTTCAAGTTGGTTAAGAAACTTGCATTAAATATATTGTTCATTTCAATCACTTACAGAAATAACACCATCATTAAATGAACAAGAGAATTTAAGCTCCGGGAACAATGAAAAACAATTGTTTTAGTTTCAATATACATTGTTGTTATATATAAAAGTTCACATGACCGAATTAAAAATACATAAGCTCTTCGAGTAGCTTGAATAAAACATGAGTTTCCATATTGACAGGTTTATATATTGACATTACAAACGAGGACTTTTACCTGTATTTCCAAGAAGAATGCGATTGTATAACACAGAAACTACCACACGATTATGTATAGTAAGTTACACTATATAGAAATTCATACACTGAAAATTCAATTTGAGCAATATTGTAAAAATATTCACATTAAATTATACAAGACGCGATCGAGGCGTGTCAAATATTAACGTCAGTAAGTTAAGCTAGGGATATTCACTTAACATCGATATATCGAATTTGTTTGATGTTTTCCATACGATATATCGGATTGATTCGATGTTTTGATAAATATTGTTTGTATTCGATATATCGATATATCTATTTACAGCAGCATCGAATATTTGCATGTTTTGTGGAATCTATAAAAACTTAAATAATTTAAACTTGCAACCACACGACCAACGAGGCAGTTCTATAAAGTTATTATTTTATTCAAATAATTGAATAATTATTTTAATAATGTAATAAGTTTATGTAATATTTGACAGCAAACATTATCAGGGAATTAACATATCTAAAATGTGACCCCCCCCCCCCAGACGTCAAGGCTGGATCCGTTCTTGTTAAAGTGTACTTATTAGA
>DWEJ01001705.1:0-12551 GCA_018245835.1 Mysoria sejanus stolli | reverse complement strand
TTGACTGCCTCAGTCGTGTGGATGCGAGCGCGAGTTCCGATCTAGAGTTCCTAGGTTCAAATACAAAGTCGGGTACTACTGAATTTTTGAATTTTTGAGTGGCTCGGAGTCCCCTTTTATATCCTGTGTTTGGCAATAGGGTCCCTTTCCATGGTGGAACGTAAACGTAACTGGTAACGTAACTTTTTTTTTTAAAGCAGTACCCATATGCAGATGACTCTTCTTAAAGTGATCATTGCATCCCATAAACATCTTCAATTTACAATATTAAAATTGTTTTTGCGATAGATCCCACAATCGTTACCATTCCGATGGACGAGGTTAGCGCGCCTCATTTCGCAGAATACTGCTTTGAATAATATAAAGGCGTACATACACAGAAAAACATACTGAGGAATATAAAGCCTCAATTTTTTCATTCAATATTTCCTTAAAGAATATTAAAATAAACTTATTATTATAAATTGTTTTTTCTACATGCTCTGAAAATATTTTTCACTATTTTAAATAAAGGACACCAATTGCTCGACACAGTACAATGAGGTCAATACGACCAATGTGAAACAAAATTTTAGATTCATGAATGGACCTTGTACGTCCGAGAGTACATAAATTAGTATGGCTGTCCAGTATCATAAATCAACTTTAAATATGCAGCTAGAACATCAAGTGAATACAAATACTGATCTCGTTAAGGCATGATAGATTAGATCATTTTACTAAATATCTGGCCCTATTGAACTCTTGAACCGGTTATTTATTGTCTCATTAAGACACAGATTTGTATAGCACGCAAATATCCATACTCAATTCACTATGTAATAAAAATAGCTTGCAAAACTATATGTATGTATTTAGCTCTTGTCTGGCTGACACAACACAAGTCTTTGGACTTTCTTCGGGATCACATGCCCTTGGAAGAAAATTGCCCAAAAAACCAAGATTTATTATTAATTTTCTCTCAATACCATACAACTGTAATTAATTAAATAATGTACCGGCTAACGGCTTAGTATTTTCCATCAGGTCGCGAAGAACATCGACAGAACTGGAGATTAATAATAAAAACAATTGAAAATAATTGTTTCAATACTACATTTATTTCTAAAGTAACGATACTAAATTGTTTAATAAACATTAATAGTATTGTAAATCTCTACTAGCGACTCTACATTACCATATAATATTATTTTCAAATCGCAAACTCTACATGTATAATATAGACGCGCCCATGAAACGTAGGACACATCAGTCTACATCACGACTCGTCAAGGAGTTCGTAGAATCCTAGAAACGTATGGAACTATCGATCGGCGAATTATATTCGTAACATAACACGCGCGTTGTGTCATGATATCGAGTATAATTCAAGTTGCCATTATACATCATATTATACACTATACAGTTACACACCATTATACGGGGTCAGAGCGCGCCGGAGCGTCCGTAACAATGCTAACTGCTCTATTAACATAACGTGGGCTCTATAAGTAGAACAGATGTAAGGCCAACATACGTACGTATATTGAACTAACACTGACATGTAGAGTTGTAGAGACGCTTATTAGATGCTTAGATTTATTCAACGTAAGCGTAACATAACATGTGTATTACTACAGATATATAGCTACAGATTTTCTCTTGTTTAATTTGATGATTAAGTAATCATCAAAATTTTTATCTTTTCCTACATTGACTGGTAATAAAACACTCATTGGTATTAAGTCTGCCCTACACATGTTAATAATAATAGAGGGTATATAAATATATAAATGAACAATATAAATTACACATGCATTACCACCCCAAGCACATCTCATCTGAAAGCATGAAAATACATAATTGGCAATCGATGCTGGGACTTGACGTAATTATTAAAAAAGCACCATCACGCCTTTAATCCCAAAAGAAATGAGCAGAGGAGTATAGCAATTATATAAAAGATGAAATCAACGTGTACATTTACGCTAATCAAAAGATGTTTTGCACATATCTCATGTAGATATTAATAGTAAGTAGCTTTTGTTATAGTTATATCGTCAGACCAGCTCTTCTATGTCTTCAACAGAGAGCACTAATTGCCAAATATCTGTGCCCTTCCAAACTTGCTGTAATATTAAAAGTTAAATAGGTATGAATTAAACAGAAATGAGTATTTACAGGTAGGGCGGTCTGATATCGGCGTCAGAAATCTGTTTCTCTATAAATGGCACCGTATTAACAGATAAAAAATACATCAATGCAACGTTGACAGCTAATTGATTGATGTAAAATGATATATTTTTAAGTACCGCTAAGTGGTCATCGGATGTGCCCGAAAAAGGCGATAGTTAGACATTGAATTCAATGAGTAGATCTGAGCTAAGCCGTATGGACCAGTGCGAGCGATTACAGATAGCTGTATTTGATGCTTAATTAAAAATACTGGACATTGCACGGCCATTATTACTGAGTTATTACTGAACTTGGCGATTGAGAAAAATACTCGGCCATCGATGACGATCGTAACGTTATAATGGTTGATATTATTGTCCATTGAAAGGTCAATATTGCGATTTATAGATTTAAAGGCGTTTAAAATTGATCTCATTACAATGTTTATGCTTATGTAACGTAATGTAACGTCACACGCTTAATCCCCGAAAAGGTAGCCCCTGGTGAGCCTATTAGCACACACCAAGGACATATGCAGACTCCGAGCCACTACTAGAAAATCTAAATTAGAAAATTTAGGAGTGACCGACCCAGGAATTAAACCCAGGACCTTCCGCTCGACAGTCCCACTTGCAACTAACACGACCAACGAAGCAGTTGGATGCAAGTAAACCTATCTTGACCAAATTTGTCAGATCTGATGGAGAATTTGAAGCATCCGAAACTATTGCGCGTGGATCAAGGAAATCGTGAATCTGAAAGCACATCTTCAAGAATTATTTTGTACGCGATACTCTCTGTCTAGCCCGCAAGGCAAAGCGTTATATATAAATAATGAAATGAACGATTGAAATGCTTTTTATTAAATCTCAACCAACCAAAAACTTATGTAACGATACATATATAAAAAAGAAATTGTTGATTAATTGAGTAATAAAACGAATTCGCCTAATCCAAATTTAACAGAAAAGGCCGGGTGACAAGATGTGACAGGTTAGGTTGTCTCACTTTCACCTGTCAAGTGTGCGTAATTATTATTATTATCGATGTTAATTCATTACACAACATACAGGACTGATATAATTCTCACGCTGTACATGCAATCCATTTACGCGATTCCCCGCTTTATTGCTTGTGAATTAGGTGCTGAAATCGCATGTGTGTTTGATAAAAGTGTGGTACTTAAGGTCGCCCACTGTTTAATCTATGTTTGGTAGGTGCGCGATAATCTGTGACACTCGCTGCATCCGGCTGAGTCCGGTGGTGGAACGAGCGAGACATGTTCAAATACTCGATATTAACTTTATTACACATACAAATATTACATATTACTTGAACCGATTATGATTACTTACTCAAGTGTGTCAAGATATTAAGTTCTTGAAATAAAAATGTATATGCCATTTAATTTTAAAATGGCGTCTTGTATGAAAGTATCGGATTTAAATAAGTGTTTCAGTCGCCGACCGAGAGACTCGAGCGCGAATCATCACTACGGTAAATTATTTACTGACGTAACATATACGCCTTTACTTCGTCGAAAGGGTAGGCAGCTGATTGTAGTACTCTCACATGTTGCATCAGTTATGAGATACGCCCCATCATTTAATAGAAGATGAGTTTATTATTTATAGGTACACCGGGCATAAATCCAGACTTTCCGGCCACAAAAAACCAGCTACAAAAACCCCATAGCACTTTATATGGATGGTATGGATGGATGGTAAGACACTTGGATTTACTTATGGATATGTCTTTCCAATCGTATTAGGACATTTACAAAAAAAACAGAAATATTAGCCATTGCCCGCCTATTTAGAAACGTTGGGTTTTTGTTTTTAAACACGTACCAAGTTTTTATAAATGTTCCTTCACTGTTGTCAGCAATAAAACACTAGAGTATGTACTTATAACTATTATCATTATATTATTCAGATCCCTGAAGGGCTAGGCAGAAAGAAAATCAGTGTAATGAAAGACTCGATAAGCGATTGAAAGTATTGAAATGTGAAGGAGACTAATTTATAACTAGCATTGCATGTTTGCGTAGAGTTACAAATGTATACGAAACTCGTAAAATCTGCAAGGATAGAGATATTTCACGGTCAGTAGTTTCTACTAATCCCGTAAACACCACGGCGTGATGGTTGATAATAATAACCATCAACATTAGCATCAATAGCATAGCATAGCTTATCCCGATCTTTCATCAATTGAGGAATTTTTTATACTAATAATTAAGAGTAGGACAGTAACTAGTTGCAGCGTCTGCACTGATCACAATATTACAAATTTAATAGTTTGCATTTTGCAAACATTATGCAACAGGTCCTCGCGACTCCTTACTTGTTGCTCATTCGGTCCAGTTGCATAAATAAAATCAAACTTCAACATCCACTAATACTAATTCAGAACGCGATACGATATTTTCATGTTTATTATCGCGTTTGGCGATCTGTACATAACCAGTTTTTTTATATGTTGTTTATTTATACATAGATATAACTTGTATTGCTTATGACAAATACTAGGACGACATTCTTAAACGTTGTTTTCTTGTGTATGTTATTGTCAAAACATATTGTTTTTATCTACGCTCATGGCTTAGAAATGTTATTTTATTAATCTTAAATAATATTATGTTCATCGACATCGAAGCGTCTTGTTCTTCATAATATCCTTTAAAGCGTTGAAGTCTGCCAACCCGCACTGTATCAACGTACAAAACTATTAACCATCTAAGAACACAAAGGTGTTCAACAATGAATTGATATAAAAATTGTTTATGACGATAAAAGAAAATCGGTGTAATATTAACTAAATACTTATCGAAAACATAATTTGCCTCTATGTTATCACTAGCCTTTTCATTCCAATGGGCCTATAGGCCTCTGGATATAGGCCTTTCTTACACACTACTGAGGTCGTTCTTCAGCTCTTCGCATCCAACCGCTGCCAACTTATCGTATAACCTAGCTAGTGGGCGTCTTGCGCTACGTGAATATAATCCGTTAATTCGGAATACATTATTATTTATCAGACGTATTTAAATTTCACATTTTATTAGACGTATGTAAATCTTTGCTCTACTCTTGTTGCATTATAATTAAAGATCAATAAAACCAGTTCGAAGAACCACGATTCAATCACTTTAATACCTATTTGTACCTGTGTGAACACGCTCCATTTTGCGTCGCATCAAATTGTACACGTCTCATCGAACGAGCTATAATTTTTCTAATAATATAACTAGATAATTGTATGGTATACGTATCTTGAGGTATCAAAGCCCACCTGTCAAGTTTGACTGCTGATTTTTTTTTTACAGCTAATTTGTTAGACATTAATTCTGTAAGTGTGGTTAGATATATTTAATCAATCATTATCCATGTGTGCTACGTAACATATATTATTACAGTACTAAATAGAGTAAATTTTAATTGCTTGTCTTCTACATATGTTAAATAAATAAATGTACATATATCTTGAGACGTATTCACACAATCATCTGAGCCCATATTAAGCGGGGCCTATGCGATTGTAACCGAATCGTATACATTTTGTTTACATCCAAATACAGAACAAATACATTTCTCGTCCCACAAATATTAATAAATAAATCAACGGGCCTTCACAGCCGGTCAGTCATCAGAACCCTGAGAGAATTTTACTCAATATTGCTACTCTGGAAATGCTGGTTGAAGATCGTATATCTCGTTTGCATAATTTATCTTTTAGAACCCCTTATCCCAAAAGATAGAAAATCCAAAAAGATAAAGTAATAAAAAATGAAATCGATATTCCTATACTTTTATATCACTTGTCATTTAACAACAGATATCTTACTAGAAACCATTATAATCTCCTCAAACCCCTAACACTTTCGAACGAACGGATTTACATAATGAGATTATGCAATGTTTGATAACATAGAGCAATGTAACAGCCGGGCGGGACATTCGCATTATTTATCAGAGGTACGTCTAATAAAATCCAACGGGCATTCACGATACTATTGTGCGCGTGATAAAGGTACGCCTGGTACGACCACCTACGTACAGGAACGCGTTGGCGTACCGCGGCGCGTCGTGTCGGGACTCCGCTGGCCAAGATTATTGTAGTGTCGGTATGCCGGTATGCCGTTGGCGCGAGCTGTATCAGCTTACGTACCTGCGTCTGGTTAATGTCTCCACCTCTGACATCGGCTGTTTGTTGCCATTTTAATTGTCCCGCCCTGACGGTGTTCCGATTGCAATTTTGAACTCACGACTGGTCTAAATGATTTTATTGAAACGGTTCCCGCCACAATATTCTATGTAATTTTTTTATTACTAAATATACGTACCAAGAGTTGTAATCTTAAAAATGTGGTACATTGCATAACACACTACACATAACACAGTACCACAAAATGTATGGATCAATGGTCTGAATTAAATATTATTATTATTATTGCTTTCATTGTCATATAAATATACTATTAGTACAACATTTCTGGAGATTTTTTTGCAAACTATGCTCGTATTTTGTGTTTTTAAGTGTCACAATTAAAAAGCCTATAAATTTATTATTACTATATCTTTACGTCATACTACTTACGGGGTAAACAGAGGGAACGTAGTGCCAAAAACCTTTCAGATCTAATATGCTTTAGATACATTTATCGCTATCTGCACACACGTACATCTGGCATACCTGACCTTCCCCATTAGACATCTGACGTAAAACCGAACAATTATATTTATAGCAATACTAACTGCATGTGTTTTATACCAACATGAAGTACATTGTATACCATAGAGTAAAATACATACACGACATGAGATTATTGTGTACGCAGCGAGCATTAAAATGTTGAGCATGAAAATTGTTGGTGCCATAGAGCAGATATAAAACAGAAGTGCCATTAACAATAAGACATTTCAATGGAACTTTTGGTTATGTTTGCACAATTTAAACGCGCAGTAACCACGCAACATTAATAGTCTGAAATATAAAATCATCATCGTGAGCCTGTTAGTCCACTGCTGGACATAGGTTATCCCAATAGAGTGCTATCACGTCTGTCTTCGGTTTGCCAGTTTCTACCAAAAACTTTTTTGCCTACCTGCCTTCGAAATATAAAATGCTTTATTTATTTTCTTATCTTACTAAATGACAAATAGAATCAGATCATATTCACAGTTTCATCATCATGTACAAGTTCTCGTTAAGCTAAAGAATCAAATGTATTTTTTTACAGCCGCGTTTCACTATCTTGTCGCAGCTTTACACAATATTGCCTCGGAATATAATAATTATTATGAATATTTCATTATATTGCAAAATTAAATAAACAGTCTTCAAATTCAACTTGCTCAAATATTTACTCGTTAAGCCGAAAGTACGATCCGGTACGTAAAAGCTGGTAGTAATGACATGGTACGCGGTCTACGCAATATGGCCCCGGAACACAATTTTCCACGTCATCAATGCAATCTGCGTTCCGAAGCGTAGATACGGTTCAATCACCATCAAACGTAATTTACAGCGACAATATTTTATTACCGCTACGCACAATTATTCACATAATTCACATTATAGTTTTTGCAACCGTTTTACGATCTCACGCGGACGGAAACATCGATAGCACGGGGTTCTATTCTGCGCGGTGTAAGATAATTACGAAAATAAAACGCTCTTTATGTAAGTGCTTAACATAACATCAAGCCTGTATTACCCCGGAGGGGTAGATAGAAATGTGCAATACTTGGACGATAAATAGGAAATGAGAATTTTAGTAACTAAATTCGAAAAAGAATGAAAAGCAAAATTGCTTTTAATGATAATGTTTACTTATATGATAAGGGTGATAAAATTTAAAAGATGTCAATTATGTGAACATAAAGATATTTGGCACTTGGCGCTCCCTGTTTATCTCGTAAGTGTTCTAAGGTGATAATATTGTAATAATAATTTTTACTTACATAAACGAGTGTTGAACGTAACACGTCACGTATATAGAAATATTTGAAGCCTCTCTCTACGTACCCTGTAAGGGATCGAGCGTAACCATATAACAATCATGAAAACGTGTTTGCAATCCAACGTGGTAATACTTTTTGCAACAAAGGAGATAGAACTTAAAAAGATGTGCATTCGGTAAATAAACGACGAATATATGTATATACTTGCTGCAACAAGTCTTGACAATGTTTTAAAGTAGCCCAATATCGAATACATGTGTTTAAGTTAGTTTAATAGTAGTTATGTGAATTATTACATAACTGTTATTTTTCTTATACTGTAACATCACAGTCTTGTCGCGTAAGTTAAAAAGTCAAACGATTTTCGTATATTTTGATGAAAATCCACTTTCGTCATTTGAGAATAGAAGCGTTCGCTTCTATTCTCAACTACTTACTTTTGTTACTACAGTTTGAAGTGTTACTTAATGTAGAAAAGGCTTTTCAGTTGTGCAAAGGTACTCAACAGTTTGGAGACATTTTGCACTCTATTCTCTGCGTATATCCCTTGAGGGCACGGCGATATACTATTAATAACAACGCTCCATCTATCCGTTGAGGGTGCAGCAAGTCAGTCGGCCAATGTTAATTAAGGCTAACACGATAAAATGACGCGTAATTTAAAACTGCTGTCATAAAGTAACTAATAATACGTATTACGGTTGGATTGATTTGATCGCCACTAGATATCAACGCAACGATGCCGAAAACACTTGGTTATTTATTTATTTATTTTGTTTGTCACACCAACAATTATTTGTAGGTTCATACCGATACAAAAATTGAGTACAGACCATTGGTTGTGTCTGATATCAACTATGGAAATTCTATCACTAGCCTCAAACATCTTCAGTCTTCTACATATTCATAAACTACTAAATCACACATTTCTACAAGAGCGAAACATTCTTAAAAACGAATCAATTTCTAATCTCGTATTATTATGAACTAAGGAAACAAAAGCTAATGGACTTTCTATAATAGGAATTTAGTGTAGCATTCGGTTCAAGATATATACCATCCTGCTCAGCTAACGCATCCTGACCGTCGTCCGCAATCAAACAGCCATACATCATGTTAATACTGGCCATGTCAACGCAAATCCGGATTTCCAATGCAAATGTAATGCAGCGGTCCTAGAATACTCCCTAATGGTACACCATAAATTATAACGCAGCGGGCCCCACTATCTACCTTCGTGTACACAATTTCGTGGGGATTACGCTTGAATACATAATAGTATTGCGCTCTGTCCATCTGCTTTGTTACGATTTAATCGTTCACATATTTTAGTGTGTTTATAAGGTGGATTAGCTTGGTGTGTATTATATTATTGTAATTTTATATTAATTTTGATAATACATAATCATAAGCAAAAAATGCTTTAGAATAATTATATTTCTGGTTTGAGATAATTGTTAACTGTAGGTACACCTAATATTTACTCGAAAGATAGGCTTCTGCCTATTTCTTCTAATTACTTATACTTTTAATATTCAATAATTACATTTTACGCAACGACATATTTTAAAATAAACAGCCAGCAATATCTCATTCCATAAGAGATATGACATAATGAAGTTACTTCATTATGTATGTATTAGTAAAAAATTATTATATGACAGCCAAAACTATAATGAAAGCATATATTTACACATAAAATTTTACCGTTATAAACACGGTTTCATTCAAATTTTATTGTATGTTTGTAATTTTCAGTAGTAAGTACCTACCACAAGATGCCACTATCGTCGGTATTAAAACCAAACTCAATTTCCGCTTGAGCTGTCGTAAAAATTCATTACGTATACAGAATAGTGCATATTTCTAACCGTCATCAGATAGAATACGAGTACAAGGTAATTTATGAAGAGTTTCATTTCAGCAAGCGATCTGTAATGGCAAAGATTTTTGGCACCCGGTTACATCTGCCTATCCAATGAAAAAACTAGCACGACTATATAATAAAACAACAATTGAATTTAGAAAATAATAATTTATAAGAATCTAAACAGGTATATACCTCTTTGACCTCGTAATACCGAGATCTTCTAAATTCGTTTCAGTGTCCCTAAAAGGGCGTCAATTTATACGAGTGCCAGACAGGCCCTTTGCACATAGTAATGCTGCTAAATAAGTTGTTCCTACACGGGTCACACGGTTGACCTATGCCAGCAACTTTTTGCGTACGCCAATATGGAACGTAAACTATTATTTTAGAGACTAAAATGGCATTCGTATATCGATCGCAAGTATAATATCGTGTGGCCCAAAGATTTTAAGAAAAAAAGTCCTGATTTCCGTCAGTTCCCACGCCGCACTACGCCCCAGTTCTCACATGAAATTGCGTTCCATTTACAACATTTCGTCTTAAATACGTCTGTCTACGTGACAAATCAGTCAAGTATTGGTCAGATTCTGACAGCCACATGAATAATATTATCAGTCTTAAATACATGAGATTCTGCGCTGATTGGTCAATGAAAGAATCATTCTCCTATTCACTTGCTAAGTTATTCCTTTGACAAACGCCTTCACTAACGCCGCAAATGGCAAAATGTAGGTGTTTGAAATACACAATAAATATTCGATTCAAAATGGCGTCGCTTAACAAAATACAGCAGATAATAGACGAGTAATATACCTGATAAAAATCAGATATATAATCATATTGCAATAAGCATCAAGGCATGCAAGTATGCTAATACAATAATGATTTATGCGGACGACATTGGTACCGATATTCCTATTTATTGTACAATCATAACGAAAACCTTGTGCGAAAACATTATGAATTCATAAACACCCACCAATATATCATTCGTATAGTCGGCAACGATGAACAACATATGGAACGATTAGTACGGGAATAAATATGGAAAAATGTCCGTGGGATGATTTAGTGCTGATAGGATTTTTTGCGCGGGCAATCTTTGATACGAATCAATATAGCGTGTTCCACGACATAAACGACACATCGAGACATCGGATACATTCATTTCTCATAGATACTTTATACATCGGAAAGTAATTTCATATCTTTCCATAAGGCGATCGGCGCGACTTGTTTCCTAAAATAGTGATGTGAAATAAATCAATGTTTATATATCGATACGTTGTGGACTAAAAAAGCGACGGCGCGTGTGAATCTCCGACCGCCGCGATCGTGTGAGAGAACATACGATGGAATGCTTGCTATCTAGCATGCGACTTGCGGTTGATATGATTTTATTTACGCTTTGGCAATACATCGGCAACAGCGCCTCCTACAAAATATCAAACGGAAATGTTGTGTTGCGAATAAATTCATCGCTGCCGGACAAGTTCAGTTTCCATGTTTGTAACTTCGCAGTAATAAAGCGTCGTTTAAATTAAGAACATACCTATGTATTCTGCCTATGTAAAGTAGCTACCTACTACCTCGCTAGATATTCTAGCTGTGTTTTTAATTTAACCGCGCTCATATATTCCTTTTCTTCGTGACTACAAATAGAAACGGGAAGTTTCTACTTCATCAAAGACAGTGACGCGTACAGAGTAAGTACTGTCACGTTAGATCTCATATGAGTTAGTAATTAAAAATCAAAAACATAAATACTGCCTCGTTGGTATTGTTGGTTGCAAGCGGGACTGCCGATCGGGAGGTCCTGGGTTCGATTTCCTGGTCGAACACCACAAAAACAATTTTTCTAATTTAGAAATTTTCTGATTCAGAAAATTTCTAGAAAATATCACAGAGAAATTTCTAGAAAATCTAAATAAAAATTCTAGTAGTGGTTCGGAGTCTGGATATGTGCTCGAAGCATGGCGATAGGCCCACCACCTATTCCATAGTGGGACGTAAAAACGTATGCGGTGAGACGTAGGAGTGTTCTGGATTCCTCTGCCTACCTCTTCGGGGATAACTGGCGTGAAGTTAAATAAAAAAAACATAAATACAACATTTAAATGGATGAACATGTATGTGGCTCTTTTGGGTGGCTTTACCTTTTTGTCCCCAAATTGGTATCAAGGTTTTTTTACACAGCCCACATATCATGAATATACTTATCTGGTTATGTTCTTTATTATGATATATTTATAATAAAGCTGTAACAAAAGGCGAGTTACATATCTAATTAAATTTTCTACCAGTTAATGTCAATAAGATATTAAGCCACATAAACAAATCTTGACCAATAACGAGGGCTGCATTTACCCAGATATTGCTCTGTGACATAATCTCACAGTTAAGTAACGTAACACACTTTTTTAAATATTATAATCGATCAGACGATGTGCAACGTTCCCGTCTAGAACATGCCGTGTCAGTTTTGGTGGCTTACCACTTATTATTTTAAGCACAAATAAATGCAAAGTTAATGTTAGCCAAACCGATAAATATATTAATCG
>DWEJ01001704.1:0-12553 GCA_018245835.1 Mysoria sejanus stolli | reverse complement strand
TATGCGGTGAGACGTCGGAGTGTTCTGCATTCCTCTGCCTACCTCTTCGGGGATTACAGGCGTGAAGTTAAAAAAAACAAAAAAAAATTAATAAATCTACAAGAACACAAGAACCACATAGAATCTCTAAGAAGAAAGATAATTGTCATTCTGTACTCTTTGCTTATCTCGTTAAAGACCCGCCGTGACAATATTACTATAAGATAGGACAAAAAAAATACCATACCACACTGAAAGTGCCGAGAGTGATGTTCATTTTCTTGAGACAGTCGTCGACAAGTCCTTCGAAACTGGGGTCCGTCTCGTCATGATGGTTCGCAGCCAACCACATCTGTTCTGTCAGCGCTTCGACAGCTGGCTTCTTCGGAGGCACCTGGCGCGCGGATAAACCGACAAAGTAACAGATGTCTGATAAATCTATGTATAAAGTCATAACATAAAATTATTATATTGATATATGTACATAGAATAGATTTATAGCACAGTTACAGTATAATATATTTACAGTGGCAAAAATACTGAACTATTACATCACAATTTTATAATTTTTATAATACTTTTATTAAAAAAACTTCATGTAAGATGTCCCTGTGAGGTATGGTTACCGAAACATTAATAAAATTACCCTGCTGAATTACAAGACTAAGCCACTGTGCTAGTATATAACGTTCAAAAATATACATTATTCAAAATGCATTTAAAATATTCAACTGACAAATAAAAATTTGCGACGTTATCACATTCAGTCGACTTTAACACCCGTAGGGAAAATATTGTATCGGTGTTTTTGAGCATTGTTGTTTGGAACTTGGATGCGGTGATTTCAGTTGTAAATGTAAATTGCAAGCAAAAATTCAGGAATGTAAATAAAGAACACGAAATCATAATCGCAGCCGGTCACCCAACGAATTAACTTTATAGCTTTCTCCCTTTTATGTCATCATCTCCTTCAACATCAGTTCATGTTCAATGCTAAGTGACTAATGCGTTATTAATATGACACTTGTAGAAACATCGAAGGATAAATTTATTTTCATATTAAGTTTAAATTCGATATTATTGAGGACACTTCGTTATAAAGATGCTTTATGTACACGTTTACCCTAAATTTAAAACAAACATTGCTTAGCGGCTGTTTTACGTTCCAAGATAGGCAAGCGACGATATTCATACAATCGAACCCTGCTTAAAGGATTTCCTTAAATTTCCATAAACTTAAGTTACTTACACGAGTTACGAGGGATCTTATATTTAAGCATCGCTCGGGCAACTCGCCGGCTCGGCACGGACAATAAAAATAAATAAGTCCACGACAGACCTTGCTTGCCTGACATCTTTACTTGGCAATTTCCGTCGCCCGACGCAAGAAGCAGGGACACGTAAAATCAGAATTTAATTCAGTTTTTCTACGTGAGTAAGCGTACTGATTTAGTGACCTAATCGAACTTTACAGGGAATTTATACTAAAGTCTTGGAATTAAACTGTTTTAACGAAATCGTAAGAAATGAGTTAAATGTAGTCATCCCAATAAAAAAATCTTGGATATATTAACCCCAAGACAGAGAGGTTATAGCGACAGGGTAAAACAGCCATAATTTACTGCGAGTATGAATTCCCTTGTGAATGACTAACCGCTTAGATGTCTTTGTGTAGGATAGTTAGAATTGTGGTGTCATATCAGTCTTGTATTATGGTAATCTGGGTGGTATTGTAGGACAGCTCATAAATAATAGAGACTCCAACTCAGTAAGATGAAATAACAGTGGCTCACGATTAGTAATTTATACTTGGTTGTTAACTTAGCTTTCAACATTATGTACTATTCACAGTCATGTACTACTGAGCCGACGGTCGGTCTTATCTTATGGCATTGGTCACGTATAATGGTGCACCATTAAAGTTTTGGACTGAATGAAATTCGTTAAAAATAAGGCAGATTTTAATACATAATTCGATATATACGGTATAAATATGAAGATACGATATAAATATGAATCGATTAATTATAACCAATTACATAATTTAACTAAAGCAGCCAGATTTAGACAACACAAAAACGAGTACGAAAATCTAGAAGACAGCATAAAACATTACATAAATGATTGCAAAATAATGAAAACCAAGATACTGAATCAACCACGACAAGACTGGATAAACAAAGACATATATAGAATTGCTAGAAGAAACTGTCTTTGCGCAGAATTTAAGAAAGATCTGCAAAATAAATCGTCGTTTCGATTTACGTCGCGTACATCGAAAACTTAACAAGCTGTAAGTACGAACACTGCCAATTCTACAGCGATTTTCAGAATTCATCTGATTCAGAACTATCTTATTGCTTCAGTTCTTTAACCGACCTCATTATTAAGCCAGATATTAAGTACGTATACTTAATAGCTGGTCACAATAGTTTAGGCTCTACCAAACGTAGGTAGAGCCTGAACTGAATAGCTGTGTCTAAGTTATTCCAATATATATTATACTGAATTGTAATCACCTGAAACCTCTATATTCCTTATCGGCTACTAAATACGATAAACAAAATCTACAGTTTATGTTTTCAATGATTTTTTTTTCAATAAATTTCCTTTTAAATCTATAAACGATCCCGAAGTGTTCTGAAGCGGGCATATCTCATTGTATTGAGCCACTCGAATCCTTTTAGCTCAGCAACATAAAACTGAAAAGTGGAAATAAATCCTAGCGTTTTGGAGGCAATGCAAAGGCCTATCGATAATCCCTGGACGCCGATATTCTATTGGAAAATAAATCAGTCAGAAAGAGGGAAATCAGAAGGGAGTAGACATTAAATTCAAAAAGATTCTATTACTTTTGGTAAAATATGTGTTTTCGAAACCGTAGAGATATTGTTAAATATATTTTAGTATGTTTCGTAGAGCGATCAGCTTGAGTTGAGTGGTAAAAAACTGTACTGTACATCTGCATCTGTATCATCAACACGTCATCATCTGTGTCAGAATCTGTATCTTCGATATGGCATCGTAGGCCTGAATATAACATTACAGCGCTTTGTGTCTACTATACAGTCTTGGAAGGAACTGAGTAATATGCTGGACTCCAAGCACCTAAAAGCCCGTAGTTTTTCTTTGTATTTGTAAGAATCAAGGAGATGCTGTTGCAATCTTTCGACCTGCTGACTGAGTCAGGCACCTAAAAGGATCCCGTGCCATGTGTTGATTTATGATTTCCACAATAGGTAAAGATGTCTTTCTTCAATTGACTATTTTTTTACAACATTTATTGTAGTTCAAAAGGCTCTGAAGCAATTTTTAGTAGAAAGTTTGATTTAAATCTCACTCCAAAATCTAAAATCCAAGGGGCTTATAATCGCTAAATAGAGAAGTATAAAAATACTATCTGGAGGTAGCCTAAAGTAGGATTTTTAAGGTATTCACTCAGTGGGATACCCGAATTTGGAATCGGTATTTTATGGCCTAAAAACTTTTTATTCGTAGATCCATATGGAAACGATGTTTATATTGATAAACCATTAAATTGATAGAAAAATTAAATTGAATTCCGTACTAGTGCACCAGGCAATAATTATTATTATCTAACATCTTCATTTTTATTAACATAATTAAATTGGTTAATATTTGTTACATACGTAGCATATGTAATCAACAACGTTTAACACGAAACGTAATGAAAGAATTTAAGATTTCACGAGTATAACATGATCTCAACTTTGTGGATAAAAAAGACCAACTAAAGCACCACATGATTATAGTAAATACGCAAGCATTGAAAATCATGAGATTCTCCATTGACATAATGTAAAGGGTCAGAGGTATTTTGTTTTTAGTCATTATTTATTGACACGGGTGAGGTACGGGCTAATTCCTAGGTTCGCTTACTGTACCGCGCAGCCTTAAAGATCTTTTAAAGGGTTGTAGACGCCACTGACCCTCCAGTCCTGAGGCCTTCCGTTTTAATTAATGCCAGGTAGGTACGGTCAAGCAACGTTGTAAATAAAATATTCATGTACAAGAATATATAATGTCCTAAACTTGTTCTACTGGGCCTCTGAAATTTTGATACGGGACACTTTCAATTTGCGGTGCGACCCCAAAATATTAACTGAAAAGTTGGCAACCCCTGAATACAAGGATATAAAATTAAATGTTTGCAAGTAAAAACCGCTTTAAATGTGAAATGCAGCAAACAAAATGGGAAGCTTGTGAAGTTTTATTGATATTGAAATTCAGATGTCGTAAAAGTAGAGCTTTATGAAACCTGATAGTTTTATTAGATTCCATCCAAACTATTAATATCGGTCAGTATAAAAATTACCGATATTGTAATAAGTTTATCTTTCCGAATAAAAGAGTTGTACAAGTTATATCATGTTGGGATTAGAGCATTCGTTACGTTGAGTATCTACTAAATAAAGTGACTATAATTGATCAAATAGACCTATTTATCCGACACATAAATAGTACAAAATAAACTATAAAATATATTTTTTAACAATAAATGATACCCACGATTCCGTATCTATTGCTTAATATTTTAACAATATATCATATGAACAGCGGAAAACATATCAAAAAGATTGGAAGTAAAAATATGCTTTATTTACGTGCACACAATTTTTAAATGCACAAAATACTATTCGTTTCACTGATTGTATCTAATATAGATTAATTATCACTGAACACATATTACAGATAAAAATAGTTGTTTTTCCTATCTATCATTATCATCAGCCTATTGCAGTCTAATACTGTATATAGGCTTCCCCTGCGAGGTTATGCCTAATATCCCTCACGGTGGGAATGAGGGTTTGAAGATCGCGAAAAAAATAAATATAATAAAACTGTTTTTATGTAAAATTAAGATGCAGCAATATCTCTGCCTACTCTTCAAGGAACCTGGCGTTAAAATATGTCTGTATGTATTCAAGATAGAGCAAAGTACCTAAGAAACAAAACTTAAACGAAAACTACAATCTGTCCGGTAGTTTTTCCGTGTTGCGTGCGTGAGTGCGCGTGGAACGGCACTCCTCTATGATTTTATTTATATACTCGTACATAACTTTTACGACCTCACTGAGGCAGTAGCTTCAGATCAGTACGATCCAATTGATAAAAAGTTGCGATTCAATTAATCAAGAAAGTGATAAAGTTAAAATCACAGCACAAATCTTTAAAAATATTTTTTGAAGATATGAACAGTAAGGTTTCGCCCGGTAGTTGTTGGTTTAAAATTAAAGAAAGTCAGAATATGCTAAATGCGGAAACTTAATAGAATTAGCTAGTTGAGATACACTTGTACCTTCAAGCCTTCGCCAAGCAAAGTCAAGAGTCTGCTAGTCTGATGGATTGGTTATGTAGCGTTATAACTTGACATAACAAACAATGTGGCTGTTCTGTCAACAAGCATCAAGTAGCTCAGGCCAAGACATAACTCCAAAATCGATATTCAATTATGTCGTTGTTTTTGGTATTGTTATAACATCGCAACAAAATTAGTCCCAGTATCTATAAAAATATAAGACATATTGCTCTCTGAAGCACTGGACGTGTATCCGACCTCGGACTTTTTAGGGATTATGAATAGAACCTCCTCTTATTTATAAGAGTATATCAGGATTTCAAAGGCTAGCTTGTTAATAGGGCATTACATAAAATTAAAGAAGTAATATTTTGTGTGGTTGTCAAAAACGGATTTATGATAAAAAATTATTGAGATATATTTTAATAAAAAATAATATCCTATGTTAAAATAATACTCTAATAAAAGCTCTCCGCCATGAACAAACATGACCTTATATAAAGAATTTAAAAGTAGACTAAAATATTATTTAACTGCTATCATATCGTTATAGACCACCTCAGTTACTTAACTATTTTAATTTTATTCAATAGAATGATTAGTTTACACGCAAATAAAACTAATTTTTATTGTCGTATTAAGCAGTCGTCTTAGCATTAAATTCGTTGTAGAGACAATAAAATTCTATTATTTCGTTAACTGAGAAAATAATTTTGATAACAGACTAAATCTAATGTATAATAAATAAGACTATATTCAGGTGTATATATAAGTTAAAATGTATAATTTAAAATAAAGTTTTAACGTTGTTATATTTCGATAGACACAATAAATTAAAATACAGGATTGGTAAAAAAAAAGTTTATTCCAAAAATTATAAGAACAATTCTATTCACATATATAATATACAATCAAAATTTTTAACATCGGAAAGTTATAACTAAAGGTAAATTTACAAAGTTATGTTACAAGGCAACAATAAGGTAACACTTTGATTTTCAAAGCCAAATTCAATAAATAATTTTACTATTAATAAAAAATCAAGTAGCGTTTGGCACATATCACTTTAGTATACCAATTATACAAAAAAAAAAATATTATGAAAACACGATTATGCTAAATTTATTTGAAACGTTGTCTTACTCTACAATTTTAAAGTAACTGGCACAAAAATTCATAGAAATGTTCTAATGGTTATAGATGTTCAAGAACGTGTCCTGTACCATCTGTGTACTGGCAAAATGTATCAGAAAGTTTATATAAATTCATTTCAAACTGTATTATTTGTTAAAAAAGTATTAATAATTTTGACATAAAATCTCAATGATTCTAGTGATCACAACAACGCCACGAATAATTTAATTCTGTTGTAATATTTACATTTCACGTTATTTCTCTATAAAAATGTTAAATAGATCAAAGTAATTTTAACAATTGAAGTGGGTAATATAATTTTGTTCTTCTTCAGTTATATATTTTTTGTTCTAATTTAGTCACAATTTTAAGTTCAATTAACTGGACACTACGCCGCACACAAAGTATACAAAAATACAAAACTGTATACAAAATAGTAGGTACCTGTACCTACTTCACTTGCTCGTTACATTAAAAATATACATTACAAATAATGCCTTTTATTATTTACACATTGTATTATTTTTATTATTATGCACAATTTGTTTAACAGTAACGGACTAGCCCTTGCTAAGTTCACGATATTATTATAACAAAACAAAGAAATAAATCTATCTAGAAAAAAAAATTCGTTATTCACAATTAACAACTATGTTTTGAAGCAATATTCAGTCGTATTTAGTACATATTTATTCACATAAAAATATATATTTAGTTTCTTCGTTGAACACAAAATATTCCTCTTTAAAATTTCTAACTATATGTATAGCGCTATTCCTTAGTGTATTTGGCTCACACATTACCGTTCAGTGCAAACTGAGATTCACTAAATCACTTCACCTATAGTTCGGTGGTGGTTTCCACTGGAGATTGATCGTAGGAGAAACCCGTGAAGTTTCTCTTCCCGAAGGTCACGTTGTCGTTGTCTGAAGCTCTGAAATAAAAAGGTTTTACTAGCGCTTAATCTCCGAAGAGGTAAGCAGAGGAATGCAGAACATTCCCACGTTTCACCGGTTACGTTTACGTTCCACTATGGAATAGGTGGTGAGGTGAACCTATTGCCATGCATCGGGCACATATTGCTATATGCTGGGTACAAACCAGGATTCTGCGAATGTGTCTACAATAATGTAAAAATAATTTTCATAGTTACAGCTGATAAAATTGGAGTGATTTTATTTCAAGATCGAGAATACTTAAAGCTTACGTTAAAAAACCTCTTCGAGTACGAGTACATATCCGTAGAATTCTATTGGTTGGCATGTTTAGCAAAACCTTGTTGATCGTATTTTCGATAAGATATAATGAGTGATACCCAACGAACTACTGTTTGTCATCATATCTATTGAGATATCGTTCTCTGCTGGACGAGCGGCTTGCACAAGGCAACTGAATCTGATTCAATTCTAACTATTCAGTTTATTCCAACCACTTTGTATAGTTTGTTCCGCCCTCTAGCGATGATAACACTCACCAATTAACATTGGAACGTGTAAAGGGACATCTTTTATCGTCGACGGTACAGCCAGTTCTTTTCAAATGAAATATATCACGTATATAAAGTGGTCGCTCTGTAAGCAACCATCGTGCCGTTTTAATCGCGCTTTGGCGAAACCTGTTTTGTGTTCCATTTTCTACGTGATTTGTTCACTTTTGAGTAACGAGATTTTTTTTTATTTATGTTCAAACTGTTGTCTTTTACTTAAGGAAATAGGATTAAATTTGGAGAAAAATCCAAGTGTTGCTACGACCTGAGATGTTAAGGACAAATCGTGAGGCTTATTTTTTTTAAATATTGAACGTGTCATCATTAACTTTTTATTATTCCACTGTTGAATTAGATCTCGTGGTAGTAAATTCAAAGCTTTTTGAAAATTAGTCTTGATGGTCTATTATAGTAAGTTAACCGATATTATCTTTAAAAAAATCGCTTGTTGAGTTTAGAAATATTTTTAAGACGTTAATGCGCAAAATTAAACACGAAACGTCACGCCTATAATACCCCAAGAGATAGGCAGATCAGTCTGTTACACTTTCTGGTTTCACCATTAAATACGTGTACATCCCACGGAATAGGGGGTGAGCCTGTTGCCTGAAACTCGACACATATCCATATAACACATCACCTAGCATTTAAATTATTATTTTTCTCTCCGTATTTTGATATTAATGTCGTTTTCGCGCGACGAAAATCTCTGCGTCTTTTCCTAAGAGCTTCATAGCTTTTGGAGGTACATGGCATATTCTTTGTAGTCGCTATCTAAGTTATAGGCGAATAGAAAAAATAAATATAATTATCTCTCCTAAATTTTTATCTTTTTCGTTTATTTTATACGTGAAAACGTGTAAGCGACATTGATTTGCTATTATTTTCATCGCGTAGGGTATTGTAAAAGAAAAGGTAATGTAAAAGGAAAAGATTATAAGATTTTTTTATGGAAAGGGTAAGTTTTTTGAATAGAACAGGTGAACCTCAAAAACGATGACTCGTTGGGTCATAATGCGAATTTATCAAAAAATATAATGAGATACGAAAAAAACCGAGCGCGGTTTGAACTGGAAAATTGTCCGCTTGTGGCAAATTTTGATAAGCGCTCCCGTAATTCAGAAGGCACTATAAGCCTCCCTTATTGTTACTATAACATAATAGTCGTCCCTTGTCTGAGACTTTTGAGATCTTCTGCTAGCGCGCTCCTTAATGTTATGTCACTACCCGTTTCTTCGCTAATCCCAGCTAGACAAGCGCGGGGAGTCCACAAAGACTTTCGTATTTACATAGAGACTCGGCCACAGCAATGGCAATTAAATATAATTTTAACTTAAATTTTCTCACACTACACTATATATACGAAATGTATCGTTTATTTATTATATTATAATTCGTTGTCCGTTTCAAGAATTGCTAATAATAATCACATGCGACACTTAAAACAATTCCAATTAAGTATGCATCAGTTTAATTCAATGCATAATGAACATAACGAAAATATAAGACCACCAATTTGTCGTACTGCCGTAGTATCTGGGTTTGATTCTCAGCTGAAAAGCAACTGTGTCGCAAGTAATTATGGCGGTAGACTATTATTATTAATGATTTTACATTATCTTATGCCTTGGGCCGTACAGTGGTAAAGCGCACAATATCTGCGGCACAACTTTATCACGTAGTGGCTCAGAGCGGCGCGGCGCATGATTCCTCGTAGCACAGCTTATTACAACTTACCACAAGATCTCCGTCTACCCATATTATTATTATTATTATATCGTCAAAGCGTCGGTCACGCGTATTCAAGCAGACTCGCGTTGGTACAAAAATCTCTTTAAAAATGCAATGCAATTATTTTCCTACGGCGCACCGCAATGCGTTGCAGTGCGTCGTTATTATGGGTGACTTAGAAACAATAATAAATAAATATCTCTATGTATAATGTCTGGCTATTACACCCGCTTCAAGACATTAACTGGTCCACTAAAGCGCGAAGTTTAATTTATTCCGTTTCCTTGGAAATCGCAATGGTAGCTAAATCATAATAATTGCTCATTTTAGCCATTAAAGCATTCTGTGCTACAATGCTTTGCGCTTTAGCTCTTGAAATAATATTTATTTATCACCGGCTCTATTGGACTTAAAAACAAAAATAATAAGTTTTATGTTCTTTAATTATGAAATGTATTGAATTTATGTAAGTGTGACTTGTCAATCTGCTGTAGAGATGTAACGAATGTCACTTTTTGAACATTCGCGAATGCGAATGCGAATGTCTGTTGCCGACATTCGCGAATGCGAATACGAATATTCAGTTTTTGATAGAAAATTTCATAGAAGAATTTGTGTTTGTTTGTTTTCATGGCATTTTATATTTTTGCGTTAATGTTTTAATGAAAATTTATTTGTTAAGCTTCTTTGCTCAAAGTTAAGTAGATAAATAAATAATACCAAATGATAAATTGTAAATTGATACTGTGATAAAATACTGATATAAACTAGAGGAATATTTTAATATATAGGTATTATTAGGAGTTCAATTGTTTCGGCACTCACACATTATTATTGTACAATGTTTTCACATGATTTTTTTCCAATAATAACACTAGTATGACAATTTCATGTTTAATATTACTGTAGTTCCTATAATCTTGTGTGCTTTCAAATAGGATTGTAGTTTTATGTTCTTATCTATACAATGACCAATGTGTGAAATGCTACGTCGGAGGTGGTAGATTCGATTCCTCGAATGTAGGAGAAATAATTTCGTGGCTATATCAAGTGTTTATTTTATGCCTGAATGTTGCAAGAACATCTATTTGGTTTTGAAAAAATGTAAATTTTCCTGTTACTGAGGTATTCCCCGGTCTGAGGATATTTATGAAAGGAAACGATATTCCTCAATGAATCGCATTCATAGCGTCACGAATGCAATTCATTAGTAACTCGCAGCGGGACTTTACCCGTCACTCCGAGTGGTCTAATATTTATATTTCGGCACTATTCCTACGCAAAATGTTTTATTTATTTATAGTATAATAATAGTTCTAGTGCAATTATAATTTAAGGAATAGAAAAGAAATAGACTAAAAATTCATATTATATTTACATTTAAATGTTCTTTATAAATATAGCTTAGCATATAAGTCCTCTTAACATATAAGATGAAAACTATTTTCATCAATCTGCGGACAAGATCACTAGAGAGGTCAGCAACTCTTTGCAGGTTATGAAGAAAAGCTCTTCTGACAGCGTTTTAAAGAGCCTCGTATCACAGTGCGCGGTAATAACAGATTCAAATAACAATATTTGTGAATGAGTAATCTCTTATAAGCGTAACGTCGCGCCTGTATTCCCCGAAGAGATAGGCAGAGGAATGTAAAATACTCGCACGTTTCTCCAGTTACGTAGTAATCTCTTATGAAAAGTTTAATGCACATTTATAATACATAATGGACTAGCAATGCGATGAATCACTATATATTTTGGTCAAAAGTGTCAGTACGTAAATACGGCATAAGCTATTACATTGTATGGAAATACCTTAAACTTTGATAATTACTGAACGTCATAAGCGTCTGTAGAGAAATAAAATACGCCAGTCGCGTTACCAGGATTCCAAAAACCAGCTATGGTTATTTCGTTACCAGCGCACTTTCCTTCCTTAAACAGTTTGTACGAATCGCACTTCCACGCCAAATACCAGTTAGGGTTGCTCACTGTGGCTGTCCAAAGATCGATACAAGCTCTATGGTTGCATTTCGCTGCTTTCGACGAATCGAATATTCCCGGGATTAAAGGTGTTCCACATTTCGGCTGTGATTGTCCTTTCTTATTCACGAAGAAGTCTATATCTCCCAACACACTCGTCGTGCCCAAACCACCAGCGTTACAATGGTACACCTCAACATAATCCGCTACACCTGATCTGACTTGTTCTTGGATCAAGCTGTTAGAAAAGCACGGTCCTGCTGGATCCAGAGCTGTTATCCTAGAAATTGTGCTACCAGTAATATTCGTAAAAACTTCTCCAGCTTGTCCCAAGATTTGTGATCCCAAACTGTGCCCAATGCAGTGCATGCTCTTAGGTGATATCCCACCTTCGGCAAGACGCGCTAACATTTGACCCAATGCCTTGCCAATATAGTAGACATATCTTACGGATCTTTCGTAACTTTTTATGTTACCTTGCCTATCATTCGTGTAGGCAGAATGATCGAGGATAATCAGGTAGCTGTTGGGATAGTTTCTGAAGGTATCTCTGATGCGTTCCTCGGTTTTCTTATTTATATGCGACTTGTAACCTCCGACGAATATTATGAACTGTTTAACTTTGTCCAGCTCTTTCAGAGCAAGGATTCCCTTCGCGGCATCAGCTATAGCGAAGCTTTCGACGTCGTTGCGAGGGAAGTCGTAGAAGTACACATCTACCCCGTCCACGTCCAAGTTCAGTGTTCTGTCGTGTTCACCTGGAATGAAAAGTTATTATTATATTTATGACATGCAATGTTATTTTACTTCAAGATACTTCTACGACAATTATATCATATCATATATATCATATCGACCCTTCTATCGTTCCACTGTTGGAACATGGGTCTCCTCTCGGAATGAGAGGGTTAAGGCCATAGTCT
>DWEJ01001703.1:0-12553 GCA_018245835.1 Mysoria sejanus stolli | reverse complement strand
TAAAATCGAATTTTACATTATCCACTGGAGCTTTTACTAATCGTTGCGAAGATACGCCACAAAACAGTCGTGCAACCAACCGATGAGATGCACGAAACAGCAAGAGTTGCACGACAAACATTGTGCATAAATCAAAAACTGTCGATAAATTCCGAACTACTATGTAAGAAATACCCGATCTAATTCAACTAATTTGTTATTGAATAATATCTGAAAAATACCATTATCTATGCAAAAATCACACAAAACGTGTTTTATTATTTAATAACTTTAGTCAAATGAAATTGTCACTTCAGTGTGAATTAATTGGCTGAAAAAGTTAACCAGACTCACCAGTACAATAACGACGTAGACAAAATGATACAAATACGTAATTATAAACAAGCTATTGGACTGATTGTTACATTCACCTGTGCCTGTGGAAACAATCAATTATATATTTACATTTATACAATCATAATAATATATCGTGTAAGCTTTGTAATAGACACTGATTCTCAACACTACGAACGAGAGCCTAAATATTTTTTATTATCGTATTCAATCAAGATGTTCCTATAAGCTTATGGTGTTTATCTAATTAAGTCAGGGGTTCCCTAAGGATGCGCCGGGGCGCCCTGGTGCGCCATAGAAAGTAAAGAGGGGCGCCGTGAGTCGATCCTCTAATTATCGGACACTAAAAATATTGGCGGGTACCTTTTTGAGGTTTCGCATCAGAAACGAACATAACGTCGTATAAATCTTTTTTTGCCGTCGCGTCGACGTCGTTTACTCACCAACAAGTGCGTACTCGCTTGAGAACCATTGATACCCTTCCCCGCCCACGTCTGTTCCCGCCCGCGCTCGCTTGCTCGCATTCACATCGCAATGCCCGTTTATTTATCTATAAAGGCCGCGCGACGGACGTTTTGTGTGTTGTTGTTTTGTTTCGCTTTATTTTTCTTCATATACCTCACGCAAAATGGACAGATTTTTATTAAGTAAACAAGTAGGTAGTTCAAATTATAGTGATAAAGCATCAACTAGTTGCGGTGGGGAAGCAAAGAAGCGGAAATATCGTAAATACGATCATAGCTATTTGGACTTTGGTTTTACTTCAATAGACGTAAACAATGAAGAAAAACCGCAGTGTGAAACTTTCGGAGAGGATTGCAGCGTTTAGAATGAAACTGCAGTTGTAGATAAAAATTCAACTTTTTATCCAAGGAAGACGGCGGTCAAGATTGCATCCCGTAATTGTATAAATATGCGGCATCAAATGAACTAGTTGTTTCACAAGACCTGATTGCCCTTCTCACTGAACACCTAGCGAAGCACACCGAATGGTTTTCGAAGTACTATGTAGATGATGTTAAAAAATTTGCGTGGATCCAAGACCTTTTCCATGCACAAAGTCCACAAGGATTTACATCACAAGATGAAGAGAGTCTCATTGAACTCTCTTGCGACAGCCTTGCATTAAAACTAGATTCGCGAGTGTCGATTTGGTGGAGTTTTGGTTGTCGATTCAAAATGAATATCCAAATTTAACTTCCAAAGAATTAAAAATTTTCATTCCATTTGCAACATCACATCTATGTGAAGCTGGGTTTTCAGCTGTAGCTGTCATAGAGAACAAATATCGCTCAAAGATCAATGCGGAGAAAGAAATGAGAGTATCAGTGTCAAGCCTTATTCCCCGCTTTGGAAAACTGTGCGGAGATCACCAAGCCCACCCTTCACATTCATTTGAATGAGTCAATATCGTATTTAATTTTTGTTTTTTCTTAAGTCTTTTTGTTCTATTTGTTTTCCCTTTAAATTCTTTTATAATAAAAAAAGTCAATTTCATATCGTGGTGTTTTAATATTCGTTGCGATCAACCTAATTTAACTACTATTATTATAGGTACATATTTCTTTCGACTGGTTTCTTTAAACTGTTAGCTAGGTGAGAGCGCCGTGAAGAAATATTAAACTTGTAAATGCGCCGCAGATTACAAAAGATTGGGAACCCCTGAATTAAGTCATTTCATCATTTCACACAAAATTGTTACACAGCTAAGAGATTAGTTACATACATACATCATCAAAAAGACTGTACACAATGCAAAGACATCATGAGCACAGATCGCAAATTACATCAACGGCATATGTCAACCTGCCGATTGTATTTCACAGTTGTATGCTGCCATATGACAACTTATAATAGTATCAAATTAGCAGTTATACAAAAAAATACAGCCAGAACTTTAAGACAATTTTGAAACAGTATATTTATTAGTCTAATTAATATCTGCGGGGTTCTACCCTATGTTTAAACCATGTCGTGTATGCGGCTGCATTGCACATATTATAAATTGTCATATTATACAAAAATGAAAGCATCCCGGTCAACAATATAACGATAAGATTTCGTATTTTAAAGAACAGTATAAGTATTGTATGGTTTGATGTATGATTTTGATGATGTACGGTTTTATTGATGTACGGCACCGACGGCAGGCGGAGCGCGGCGCGGCTCACTCCCACTGGTGCGGCGAGGGCGGCAGCTCGGACGGGTGCGCCACGGTGGAGCTGCAAGGTGCCACGTGCCGCGCGCCGTTAGTGCGTGTGGCGCGCCCGCGCCGGCCTGCGCCGGCCCGCGCTAGCCCGCGCCAGCCCGCGCCCGCCCGAGGGAATATAGTGCCGTGCGTATTGTTTTTAAAATGGATAATTATAACATTTAAAATATTTTAACACCGCTGTTCGCCACATAATTTAAATAAGGCTGTGTAATAAGCATTTCTCAATTATCCACATCACTGGATTATGTAAAAACAAGAAAAAAAACTTCAATATCGCAAGACATATATATCCCTCGTGTTTACAACAGTACCAATAAAGGAGGTCAAGGTCATGCATGTTTAAACGTTCGAAACTTTCAATTCAAAAAGAAAAGTTCATGTCAATGTCAATCAAAAGGAGGGCCTCGACGGCTGCGTCACGAGTCAAACCTCTACTCTTTACTCTACTACTTCGTTATGGAAACAATTTAAGATAACAAAAAATCACCACAACCAAGTGCTCGGCATTGTGCTCTCTGAATATCTACGCATGCACTACATTGTCATAACGGAGGCTGGAAGAATTGCAAAGGATACAGAGAAAGGAACCTTATTACGTACGACTTGTGTCCTTGTGGTACACAGTGGCGTTCTCGACAATCCTCCATCCGTAACCCGCCATGACAGTTCGGCCCACAACAAAACACAAACTGGTAATCAACACCGTCCCCCAAAACATTCAATCATGTATACGAATTACTTTCAACTCAGAAAACAAAAACGATTCGATCGAGCATATGACAGCGAGAAATCATATTTTCTGATTAATCATATGAATTAACTATTACCTTTTAATTGATTTTTTTTCACATTTCATATAATAAGCAATGCTTAATTAAAAAATAACAATTAAAAGGTAGCAACAAGCAGTAGTATTGTCAACTGTTATTTTTAACGTTAGTTGTTGAAGAAAAGAATATCGATATAAAGTTAAACATGTATCTGTTAAACTGTTTAGCAAACATTCAATGTGAATGTATGCTTGTACGACCAAATGAAAAAATCGATATTGAGGGTAACCTTCAGCTCGGCTGTCGTATACTAATCGAATTAAAAAAAAACATGGCAGGGATTGAGGCATGCATTCCAACGTTTGCAACCGAACCGGAGAGAACGGGCGAGCCATACAAAGATCAACCCTTTTGAAACTACGACACCGCACGACAAGGCAACCGTGGCCGTTTAAAACAATCAAAAGTGCATACTGAAATCGATGTGACTTTCGTTAGACGAATTACTCTCGATTTTAACAGCGATCAATCGATTCTTTAATCGTTCATGGCCTAAGAGAGAACAGGCAACCCTACATTGGGGCTCGATTATGAGAAGTTCATACTCAAATGATCGACTACCGGGAGCGGCGCCGGCGGCGGCGGCGCCGGCGGCGGCGGCGCGACGCTAGGCGGCGCACAGAAATATCACCGGCGATAGCAGTAGTACTTTTGCCGCAGTCTTGAAAGGGGAACAAACTTTTGCCTTCGAACTCGCTCTAGGGCTGCCGCAAACACAGAAAAAAAGCAGAACGTTATTACAGCTACACTCTCTTCAGCGGCGGTGCTCTGCCCCACGCGGAAGACACCACCATTTCAAGAGGGTTGATTGATCGCGCTTGATAACAGTAGTTCTTCAGCGGGCACGTTAAGGGCGAAGTTCGCGGGGGACAAAAAAATCATAAAAAAAACCATGCATAGATCGGACTCCCGGACCGTGGCGGAAGTCGGTATGGGCGCGTGATGTTAACGTAATAGCAATGTAAGGAAAAGAGGCACAAAAGTACTGTTACCTACGCTGCGAGACAAATCTACTGGAGGCGGTGTGGGGGAGGGGTGGGGGGTGGGGGGCGGGACGTCGACATAGGCTTACCTCTGCGACCACCTATTGCTAACTGGGCCTCTACACGTTTAGCACGTCGAGGCACGAGGCGCACGCCGCACGAGGCAGTGCGAGCGAGGCCGCGGCCGCCGACGTGCACACACTAACAGATCGCACCGTGCCGCACACACGCAGTTGTGATGACCGTATCGAGATTTAATCGGATATATCGGGTGAATTTAAATCTTTACAGAACATTTATCACGTGCAGACAACACGGTAACAGACGCCTCGTATAGCGGGCTATTCTGTTCAATGATTGTTCAATGATGTACAACATTATCGCGTACTTGAGTAATGCTAAATATCTCGGTAAGAGGATGCAATGAAGCGAGACACAAGTGGACGGCCGTGTTGTCTGCGCGCCGCGGGCGGCTGGTCGCTGTGGCTGAGCATGTTAGGTTACGTATCGCAAAGAATTCACCTAGTGTCGGTTGGTTGCGGTTGGTTGCGGTTGGTTGCGGTTGGTTGTTGGTGGCGGCGCCTTACCTTGCGAAGCTCTTGAACGCCGCCGATTGTGGGTTGATACACAACGGCACCCTCGACGTTTGTAGCTGCTCAGCTATGAACTTGTGAATCTCCTCTGGAATTTACATAAGCGACACCTTTAAAATCAGTATCGATATTTCCACTTCTTCCAAAACATCATTGCATAAAAGCGAACGAAATCTTCTCTCCTCTTGCGACTGGCATTTGAACGACAGTGATACAAATTTCATTACAACAAAGTATCTATGGAATGTCTAACGACTGTGCATCTCCTAAATAAACCAATAAATATTACCATCAGACCTTAGAAAAAAATCATATATAAATAATGCACATGGTATATACCATAACATGTTACACAATATAGAATTTAATTTGTAAGTACCCTACCATTCGAGCAGACATTAAAGAGTCATCTCTTGAAGGCTTACACCATATAGTGGGCAGCTCGGCTGCAGACGGTACCTTTGACTTGGTGCACGGAGGTGAGCTTCCGCTCCCAGCCGTCGTGGAAGGCGTGCTGCGCGCCGGGCTCCAGGTCGGGCGAGTAGTGGCGCGCGGCGGGCGGCGCGCTGTAGCAGCACTTGCACATGCACGAGTGGTAGCGCAGCCGGCCCTCCTCCAGGTACGGGTGCGCCAGCGCGTCCACCACCGAGATGCGCTTCGCCGGGTCGAACACCAGCATCTGCCGAGGCCAATATGTCGGGTGAATCACTTCACCATGCTCGCGGTTTTTCTTCTCATATTTTCAAGAATTAAACAATTCGACGAGAAATCTTAAATATGGTATTATGGAAGTACACAGCATCAAATTAGCTCGTTATTAATAAAATAACTAGGGCATTCGGTATACCCGGAAAATTTATAAAACAAACGCCCTACGCAATTGTATGACATTCTATCAATAGTTAATAACAAAAGATCGCATTGTGTTGTAACGAAAACAAAATTACATACGGAACATACAGCGCGTGTAATAAAATGATATATGTATGTATATATAAAAATCAACCAGTGTCACATTAAAATGAACGAATCTTTAACAATAAAAAAGCATATGTTACATATAACTAATATTTCTATTAGTGATGTAACGAATATTCGCATTCGCGAATATTCGCATATTTTTGCATTTTCGCATTCGAAAAATTTTTGCGAATAAAAATATCACAAATAAAAGTAAATAAAACCAAAATCCATTTATTTCTTATATTTTTAATACAAAAAAGAAAGAGCAACCTAGAGATCATGTAAATTTTCAGTTTATCATTTGATATTATTTATTTATTTATTTACCTAACTTTGAGAATGAAACTTAACAATTAAATTTTTACTAGAAACTTAATACAAAAAATATATAATGCAATGAAAACAAACTAAAACAAATTCTTCTATGAAATTTTCTATCAAAAACTGAATATTCCCATTCGCGAGTGTCGATAGCCAATATTTGCATTTGCGAATGTCAATAGCGAATATTCGCTATACTTCGTTAAGTTCGAAAGTGTCTTTCGTTACATCACTAATTTATAAAGTTTCATCGCGTGGCAACGGGCCGTCTTGCTGGGGGCTCGCAGTGTCCGCGAGCCCCACACACGACGTCCACCGCACCATACCACGCAGCGTCTTCGTCCAGTGGCCCATCTAACAGCGAGCGATTACGTTAGTTATTTCGCGTTTGTAAATCACGCTGACATAACACACAAACACAACCAAGAATACAATCTGATATAATTATATGCCGAAATCGTTAATTCAAAGTTTACTTAAAGAAAACTTCCAAATTATAACGCTATAAATATTTCACAATACTCATGGGGATATTCATGTATGACATTGGATTCTTCATATTCCCGGGCATTCATTTCTGTGAATTTTCTGTTGTAGGTGTAGGATACATCCACCTTGCTAGAAAGCTACGGAGTGCGGGCTCATATATTATAGTTTACAGAGGCACACGCCATAGCTTTCTTGCACGATGGCGTAATTGGCAATCTTCGTGTCATCTTTTTTCAACGCCTGCTAACTTTCTTGGAGTCTTCATCAAAATGCTCCTCTGCTTAGCACGTGCGAATGTCGCTTGTAAATATGGTAGAGATATATTTATGGGCCGTGAATAAAACATGTCTCAATATTTGTATGGAGAATTATAAATTTTAAAACTTGTAATCATTACTACTACACGCTTTACTGACTTACCGGAATTGACCAAAACGACATAACCATGCATATGCCACAATTTCACAGAATACAATTTTATACCTTGATAAAAATATACACAAAAATTAATACGAAAACGACCAGTGAACGGCCATAAAATCATCCTAGCCACAAATACAAGGGAAGGAAAAAACTATACATGACAACAAACAACTATGAATCTGTCACTAAAACACGGAAAGAACAGTGTAAACAGTACAGAGGAGGCGGTAGTACCTGAGCGAGCAAGTGCACGGCCTCGTGTGTGGCTTGCACGGAGAGCGTGTACAGCGCGGCGAGCGCGGGCGGGCGCGGCGCGCGGCGCAGCATGTGAGCGCGCGCGCCCGCGCACGCGTGCCGCATGTCCTCCAGCGACGGCGTGCCCAGCAGCTCCGTTATCAGCTCCAACTGGGGCAGTTATACACATCGTTCCTTACATAACCAACAAATATTATTATACAGGTTAGCCGGTACGTGATCAACTCCTACTGGGATATTTATACACGGGATACGGTGCACGATCAGAAAAAAGTTTAAACAGTACTATTACAGGCCGTCACATTACCAATTTTGAACAATCAGGATATAAATTTTAGAGCGTCGTTGGTCTAGTATTTGATTACCGAACGATAGGACCAGGATTTGATCTCCGAGTCAGGTACGATAGAGTTTCTCCAACTTTTAAGTGCTTAGTAGCTCAGTGTCTAAATGTATTCCCTGTGCAAGGTGCATAAACTCAACCAATATCCTGTGGTTCGACGTATAATGTAACAGGTGAATCATAGGACTGTACTACACTCTTGCCGCTTACTCCTCAGGGGATACACATAGAGAATAGAGAAATATAGGCAGTGTTTTTCAAGATAATATATAAAGAAATTTATGCATATCTATATGCACCTGTTGTACTGGAGTCTGCGCCTGGAATAGTATCCGTCTCCCGAGCAGTTCGCCGAATATGCATCCCACCGACCACACGTCCACCGCCGCCGTGTAGTGGTTCGCGCCCATTAGAATCTCGGGTGCTCTGGAAATTATGAAAATTTATACCATTTACATATGGAATATAAGTAATGAATTTACACCACAATTATGTAAATTTACTCTAAGTAAATTAGCTCAATCAATAGCTACACACATCACACTGTAACAACTGAGAACAGATCACAATACCTGATTTGACTCAAAAGAACACAAGCTGTATATCTTTATGTGCGTCCCGTGTTTTATCGGATAGGTACTTGTAAGACGCCGTTAGAATGTAATAAGTTGTTATGGGAAAAAGTTACTCGGAGTCAAAATCATAGACAGATAAAATGTTATGTACGCTGCCTATATTTATGAAAATCGTTTCGGTGATATGTACCAATTTGTTGTGCATATACAGCTATAGAAGCACACTGACAATATCGAGTAGTGTAAGCTAGTAGTGAGTTGAGTAGCAGCTTTTATCACAGTAGGAACACTTTAGCCAACTATCAGTCAACTATTTTAACAACGCCATGTAGGTACCAACGTACATTAATGATCTAAGCATCAACTAATACAAACGCATATCATTGAAATTTTCTTCGTGGAAGAGACAAAAAAATTCGTGTCCTATTAAAGTATACGCTCATTTCGTAAAAATGATGTTAAATATCGGCAACATTTCTAATAAGCCAGCGTGGAAAACATGCGAACACAATGCCCATTATGCGCTGACGTCTTGCACTGTTTACATTAAGAACAAAAGATCGTCAGGCCAGGGCGTTCTTGCCACGAGACATAAAGGGTTGGACGTAAATATTTCACACCGACATCTGCACACGACTCGTGCTACGCACACACGGCGTGAACGTTGTTCCTTTATTCAGGTATAGCGTAAAACGTAGTCGCACTAGTTTGTTGGTATAATTTCAGAAAACGCAATTAGAACGGAATTTAGATTAAAACTACATATAACATTTTATTAACAGCAAAGAAAAAAAATTCAATACATGTACATAATTTTAAGTAGGCTTTTATTATTATGATGTACTGCCTTAAACCTTTTATGATGAAGAATTATAAATAGTCCATGTAATATTACTTATGTCTGTCTATCGTGTTTTATAAAGTACGACAGATATATCTATATAATGGAATATAAGGTTTAAATTTGAAAACGGTCAATATTCGACCGCAATTCAACATTAGAACATAATAGGTCTTTCACTTGAAAGAATTCTTAATCACGCAGTTATAAATCACTGATTTCCCTTTAACTATTCAAAAACAAACATAATATACGTCCAAAAATACTTGTCAAGTTTAACAAGTGGGATACCATGTGAGTATGGTGTATTATAGTGAGATATTATTTTAACAAGTGGGATAGCCTTTCTCAGTCCACTGGTGAACATAATCCTGCATTAAGGAACAACATCACACCTTGTATTCGGCTTGCTTTTGTCAGATTCAGCTTTCACCTTATTATAATAAAAAGCACAAGGCGAAAGAAATGTCTTGGCTAAAAAAAATTACATTTCATTGGCACCAACCGACTCAATATGAACATGAACAAACTTCCTATAGTCTTTCGTTTTCCCGCGTATCACCCATAAAACTTTACGCGATCCTAGAGCCGAGACCGCGGCGATACCCACATCTTCGATATATTGCCTTCGTTTCCTCCATAACACATATATTACTCGTAAAAATTGTTATGGCAGTTATCTTCTTATTGACAAACGACATTATATTAAAAATTTTAGCTTTTATTTACATAAAAACGCAACAAAATATAAAATAAAGATACATTAAAAAAATTGCAAAGTGAGTATATAATTTAAACGTAATCTAATCAATCATTAAAATTCACTGGGGGCATTTCAAACAAATCCAAACCAAATATTACAAATTATATGGACAAATATTACAAATTATATGATATTTATGGACATACATAAATAAAGTAACCACATAATTACGAAGATAATTTTGAAATTCGAATAAAAATACCAGTGCAAACAAACCGCATAATTCTCACTTAGATTAGGGGCGGTCGATATAATTCGGTCGAACATAAAATTGGTCAGAATCCGCACGAACGAGATGAGCTAGCCGTGGCACACTTTCGAACCACGCGGTCGCCGGACCAAAGGTCGTCTCTAGCCATTCATTCGCCAGCCCGCGAATGTCCTTATTTCGTGTTTAGGTAATATGAACAAAACTTTAAAGTCGAAACGCACGAAGCGAAAAAATAATAAACGTAATAATTTCAAACCAAACGAGACCGGTCTCAAACCAAACGAGATAACAAAGAATGGACACATTATATTAAAGTAGTAATATGAATACACCCTTCCAATTGCCTACGCATATTTAGCACAGAGCGGTGAATCGCTGGATTGTTTTGAACAACAGTGGAATCCAAATTTAAAAAATCAATTTGTAAACAGTTAATACACACTTATACATCAACAAACAAGCATCGCTTCTGAAGCTGTATACAGTATTTAACCATCTACAGATAATGAAATGGTCAAACAAGCAACGCGTCCAAGGTAACAAAGACCTCTCCTACACGTCAACACTACAACGACTCCTCCTTCAACGACGATAACCTAAAGAACTGTAATAGAACTTTCTTATTTCTATGAAGAAATATAGAGAATATACTGAAGCAAACGAATAATTAAAATCCCTAAACCGCATTCCCAGCGTGGGAATTATGAGCGAAAACCTCTCAAATGAGGCCTATCGCTAGCAATGTAGTGAAAGAGGCATACATATTAAAGATGTAACGAATATTCGCATTCACGAATATTCGCATATTTTTGCATATTCGCATTAGCAAATTTGTTGCGAATGTTTTGCGGATATAAATATCAGAAGAAAAAAAATGAAATCAAAATCCTTTTATTTCTCATGTTTTTTAATATATCAAAAAAAACAACAACCTAGTGATCACATTATCAATTTTCAGTTTATCATTTGGTATTATTTATTTAATTACTTAACTTAAAACCATGAAACTTATCAATAAGATTTTCATTAGAACATTAACACAAGAAAACAAACAAAAATAAATTCTTCTATGAAATTTTCTATCCAAAAACTGAATATTCGCATTCGCATTCGCAAATGTTGATAACAAACATTCCCCTTCGCAATCGTGAATGTTTAAAAAGTGACATTCATTACATCACTTACACATATATTGTCAAAGAAGTAGAATATTAAATGATTACAAGTATTCCAAGGTCAACGGTTAATTTGTTAATTGTGAACTTGTGTTACGAATTCAAATGAGACATAATGAATTCAATTATTTTGTTACAGGTTTTAACAGGTTTGTGCTGTCACATCAAAATATTGCCAACGTAACATCACGCCTGTAATCCCCAAAGAGGTAGGCAGAGGAATGTATAACACTCCCACGTTTCACCAGTCACGTTTACGTCCCACTATGGAATAGGTGGTGAAGCTATTGCCATACACCGGGCACATGTCCAAACTCCGAACCAGTACTAGAAAATCTAAATTAGAAAATTTTAATAGTGCCCGATCCGGGAATCGAACCCGGGACCTCCCGATCGGTTGTCGCGCTTACAACCAAGTCGACCAACAGGGCAGTCATTGTCAGGCAGTCATCAAAATATGGTTAAAACACAATTAAACACACAGTTTCGATGGAGTTAAATTTATCAAATCAAAGATTAATTAAATATTTCCTTTTTATTAGCGGATAATTCGTTTTAAAATTTAGGTAGACCCAATGTCAGTTTTTGAACATACGCGAATGCGAATGCCAATATCTTCTACCGCCATGCGCAAATGCGAATATTCATTTTTTGATAGAACATTTCATATAAGAATTTGTTTTTGTTTAATAAAATTGCATCATATATTTTTTGTGTTATAAGTTCTATGTAGGTAATGAAAATTTGATTGCTAAGCATTTTTGGCCAGTTTCTTTTTTTTATATTTCAAGGTCCTAACCCTAGTTCCTAAGTATTATGACAATCTAGCCGAAACATAAGACTTATAATTAATTTTATTTTAACCTAAACTTCTAATATGTTGGCCATAGTAAAGTAAATAAATAAAGAATACCAAATGATAACGTGAAGATTGATAATGTGACGTTAGTTTTTCTTGTATTAAAAATCATAAGAAATGAATGGAATTTGATTTCATCTTTTTTTTCTCTGATATTCATATTCCCAAAACATACGCAAAAATATCCGCAGAAATTTTGCGGATGCGAATATGCAAAATTATGCGAATATTCGCGAATGCGAATGCAAAAAATATTCGTTACATCACTGGTACCTATAATATTTACATGTAATTAAAAGATATTTATTATTTTTTTTTTTTTTTATATCTTCACGCCTATAATCCCCGAAGAGGTAGGCAGAGGAATGTAGAACATTCCCACGT